>CAIGQW010000350.1:245466-265466 GCA_903798125.1 Danio choprae | reverse complement strand
CTGGTCAGTTACATGTAATGATGGAAACCCCACAGGAGGTCAGAGGTCAGTCAACCTAACGCCCAACAGTTGCTCAGACTAATGAAGCATCTTTGTTTCAGAAATATGGAGACATTCGAACGGAGGAAGTGGAAAACATGCGGAAGAGGAACAAGCTTTATGTCATTCAGACACTAGAAGACACAACAAAACAAAATGTAGTAAGTACAAAAGGCATTATTCCATTCTTATATTCATAGTAACTAATATAATTGCATTGTAATTTTAAAGAATTCAAATAAACTCAAATGTTTTATTAGATAAATACAATCTGAGAAGTTTGCAATGGGGGAAAAAAGAACAACATTAAAATGGATATGACATTAAGGGCTCTATTGTAACGATCTAGGTGTAAAGTCTAAAGCGCAGGGCGCAAAAGCATTAAGGGTGTGTCCTAATTCACTTTTGCCGCAGCGCATTGTCTAACAGGGTTGTGCTTATTCTCTTAATGAGTTATGGGTGTGTTTTGAGAATAAACCAATCAAGAGTCTCATCTCTCATTCTCTTTAAGAGTCAGTTGCGTTAAACAGACATTCTGCAGTGCGAGGATAAAGAAAGTGCCTCCTCCATTTGGCCTCTTTCTCTTTCTCTCTTTCGTGAAAAAGGAAACAGCACTCCACTGAAGACATCCATCAGACTACATATTTAATTTAGTTTGTTAAACGCAAAGATTTGTTTCAAAACTATTTCTAAATTCAGTTCTAATTTTCAGCAGATGAATAAATTAACAATAATAACGAAGTGTGGTTATATCCAAACACACGTGCTATGCCCCATATGGTCCAAAACCTGACAGGTGGACAAATCTGAGCTTGTTTTTACTAAAAACAAATATAAACATGCATATAATAAATAATACTATTAATAATAATAATAACATTATACAAAAGCAAGTTGCCATGAATAAACTGGAAAAAGCCCCCCGAGGTGAAGAAGGCATGGAGGCAGTGGTTTTTATATTTACTGTATGTAGAAAGTAATAATGTTTGTAATATTTTAATCCTTTAATTCTTTTTCATTTGTAAAGATATTTGCATATTGCTGTACATCCTGCGTGTATTAAGCAATGTGTACGTGTTTAAGGTGCACAACTAACGTGCTCTGCGCTGGACTTTAGACCTGCTTTCAGCTGGTCTATTGCACAGTCTATTTTAGTTCCTACACGTCTTGCGCCAGGTGTATGATAGGGCCCAAAGTCACAGTGATAGAGTGAAATGTTCCCAAATTTCTTTTGTATTATGTATACACCATTACAATGTCAACGTTCAGTTTATTTTTAGGATTTGGTTATTAATAGTGCTGGGCAAAAATGAATCGTGATTAATCGCATCCAAAATAAAAGTTTGTTTTGACATTATATATGTGTGTGTACTGTATATGTGTACTGTATATTAAGAAGTGTCATGTGACACTAAAGTTTAAAGTTAAAATTAAATATTACTGCCAAATATTTAAATTTCACAAAACAAAATCTTGCCAAGCCTCATAAAGCATATAATAATATTCATTATTCATCCTTTGCACATTATTGGCACACAGTTGCAGTAACGTTTGTTTTCCAGAGCAAATAGTTTAATGGTCTGTCATTTTCGCCGCAGTTGCGTGTTGTTGCTCAGGATGTGAAGTTCAGTGCTTCTCAGCTGGACGAGCTCTACTTGCTTTTTAAGGTGAGTTGATTACACGTTAGTACTTTTTCAGTACCTAAAGGTGTCAAAACACAAAACACTTTAAAGGTCTTGATATACTGACTTCGAAATGCACTTCATTCTTCATTTAGGTGTAAAAAGAAGTTTAAAATACCTGAGCAGTGTTTTTCCATTTTCAAACATCCTAATGATGCCCATACTGCTGAGTATGACAACAAATGAAATTCACATCATATTTATTTTTAACCCATTAGCGTTCCAGCATTCTGCCCATGGTATGCTGAGCCACTAGTTACAGGAATCCTGGAGCACTAAAGTGTTGAAGCACTTTATACATGCACAACATGGCTTTATTTACATTTGGTTACATGATTATTTATTTTTAACTGAACAGTATTGATAAACAGTGTCAGTTTTGCTTTCAATATGGATTACACTTTACTTTCTACTAGGTTTTCAGTTTTTTGTCCTTTTGGTTGTCTAACTTTGATGGACTGAACAAAGTAAAGGAACTAGAAAGAGTTCCAATCAAAGAAGGCGGAGCCACAGAGCCACACCCACTGATTTTGTAATCACAATGAACCAATGGTAGTTTAAAGGGATTTCAGAAAAGTTCAGTTTAGCAGACATTATGTTTTTACACTGATATCACACTGTTTCATTCCTTGTTTTCAGGGTCATAACTGTACATTTGGGATGTTTTTTTTGTTTTGGTTTTTTTCATATGGATAAACAGTACCTTTGTTACAGTTTGTGTGCTTGTGTGTTGCAGAGGCAGCATTTTGTGTGCTGTTACTGGTCAGTGTGTAGTCCTGCCCTGCAGAACCATGACCCCAGCCTGCCATATCTGGACCAGTATCAGCTGGACCAGTCCCAGTTTAGCAGCCTGTTTAACCTCCTGCAGCCATGGACCACACACGCACACTTGCGCTCTCTGGCACGGTCGGCCTTCCATCTTCTGGATGAGAACGGAGATGGACTTGTGAACTTTAAGGAATTCATCTGCGGCCTGGGTAAGAGGAGCCTAACTAACCCTGAACAACCTTTGACCTTTCACCTCTGTACAGCTTCCTTTACAACCTGGCAGATTCATTTAAGAGAGAGTGTGTGTGTGTTTATTGCAGATATATTATACAACAGATCATTCACAGAAAAACTGAAACTTCTCTTCAAACTGCACCTTCAACCAGGTAAATTAATATTCTGGTGTAAATTAATATTCTGATGTAAATTAATATTTACTGTGCAAAGTCTTAAAAGCTCAATAGTCATATAATAACCACCAGTAACCCTATATTCTCTCTATCTAACACTTTTTATCTTTAAATGATTATATATTGTTTTATTGTTATGTTTGCATAGTGGTTAGTGCTTTTAAAGGCACTTTATAAAATAATTTACTATTATTATTATCACATTTAATCTCTCAATAAAACTTTAGAATCGATACATGGTATAATCTAAACAAACTAACCCCTCTGTAACCTTGTATAATCTGCATACATAAACTCTACATCCGCTTTTTATTTGTAATCATTTAGTTACTTGATTACAATTAAAATAAACAAATATATATATATATCTATTGAGGCCTTAGTGAAGGGAACTAAAATAGATGTTTATGTTTTTAAACATTTAGATTTATTTAGTTTAGATTTAAGCTAGCTTTAGTTACTTTTCAATTATTTTCCTCATTTTAATATAATTTGATTTTATAATGTGATTTATTATGACTAATTCACCATCTTTGACCTGGTGCAACTTAAAAAAAAAAACAGTTCTTTCATTATTAAAAGTATAATTATTAGCATTGTTTAATGGAGATCTTTTTACAATAATTTTAATAACTAAATACTTTTGTTTTTGCAGTGATAACAGTACATAATATTTTACTAGGTATTTTGCAATACACTAGTATTCAGCTTAAAGTGCAATTTAAAGGCTTAACTAGGTTAATTGCATTAATTAGGCAAGTTTTATTAATTAGGCAAATCATTGGACAACAGTGGTTTGTTCTGTAGTAAATTTAACATTTCTTAAGGGGGCTACGAATATTGACCTTAATAGTATTTACTTTTTTATTCCAGCCAAACCTAAAAGACATAAGACTTTCTCTAGTGAAAGTTCCTTGCTCTGTTAAACATCACATATTTAAAAAAGAATACAAATTTCACAGCAGGGCTAATCATTTTGTCTTTAATCTTATGTTAGTTAATTAGTTTGTATGAGGCATTTCAGGGGAACTTAAAGTAGATTTAGTACAGTTAAAGTAACTGTGGGATTTAAAGGTTGGATGAATGGCATATTAGCAATGGGATAGCATAATATGGGTATCTTTTAGATTACTATTTTGACTTTGCTAATACTAAGATACCAGTGTTATATCTAAATCCCTTTCATGGTGAATAGTTCATGGGACTTGTAGCAGTGTGCCTTTCTAAACAATAGGCAGTTTTAAGTAATGATTTGTCTCTAACCTATGACAGATCAATAGACAAATGTGTGTTTCCGCATATATATATATATATATATATATATATATGCATATTTTATGTGTTTCTTCAGGGAACCAGGAGTGTAAGATTTTATCGTCGTCTCGATTTTTTCCTCCGGGTGAAGATCACTCTTTCTCCACTCGTCTTTCTGGTCAGCTTTCACTACTTTCAGTGGTCCTTGCCTTTCCTTTCACTCTTTCTCCTTTTTTTCTAGGTGTGTTATAACATCAGTGATCACTTTTGTGTGCTCGTATGTGTGTTCGTTATTTGTTTTTGTATTGTGCATACCATTTTTTTATTTGCACTTTAGAGAAAATGTGTATCACCTAACATCTAAAGTCGAAACTTCAAGTATAGAAGCAGCCCTCATTTTGGTGTTTTAACAAAAAGCAGATGCTCAAATTCTTTAATATTGTGTGTGAGCATGTATCTCTGTTCATGCATGAGTGTCTGTGTTTGTGGCTGTACATTTTCTCCTTTTTTTTTAATGTAGACTCTGCAGAGGACGGAGTGATCAGAAAATGTCCAGAGAGAGGTGAAGTGTTCATCCGTGTGCTCTAATCGTGTTATCTACATCATATCAAGCACAAATGATCATGAATTTTTTCTTTGCTAATTGCCAAGTTAAATTATTGACTAACACATGGATTAGATCTGAAATTATGAGATGAAAGACACTGATTGCAATTCTTGATTATTTAAAACAATCTGATGATTAAATGGCGTGCTTGACCAATCAGAATCAAGTATTGCGCGTCTTTCCCCTTAGGTCGTGCTAAAGTAGATCTGCAGGAGTATCTGAAGCAGTGGCAGGAGGACTTACAGCGGAGAGAGGAGAATATTAAAGATCTGCCCAGAATTAATCAGGTATTCACTAAAGATGTGCTACAAATTAAACATGTACATCAATCTGAACTGCATTAGTGCAGTTGCTAAAAAAAGCGTGTATTTAATGGTGTTGAACAGCAATGCTCAGCTATTGAAAAATGAAAACCTGAAGTGATCTTGTGATTTTGACATGAACAACATGAGTCTTTAACCATTCACACAGAGAATGGCAATTTCCACAAAACATGTTTTTCCATTCCAGTGCACTACTTTTTGCCATTTTTCGATGTAAACACACTTGACAGATGTGCATGACCTTTATGCTTGCGTCTTTTTAAAGTTTTTTAGATACTGCGTCAAGTTAAAAGAATATCAACTTTTAACATCAATGTCAGTCAAGCAGGGGGCCAATCAGAGGAACTTGAAGGTGCATATGTTGCAAGCTTCTTTTTACAGTAGTAAAATTGACATGACAACTGTTTTATTTGACTGCAACAAGGCATAACAGGTGTTTTTTTTGTTTTTTTTTTAAAAACATTCTGAGCTCTGCGTCTTGCGTTTTTAATTGTCCTGTATGAATGGCATTCCAGACACAGTCAGAGGTGGGAAATTCAGCAGTGAAATGTCCCACTTTCGACCTCAATATGTTCCAGTCAGTCATTCCTCACGGTCACATTTTCACCACGTCAGGCTTGAATAGTTTATAACAGTTTATTTTATAATGCCATTATAGAGTTATGGCTAAAACAAATAGAATAGATATAATAGAATAATCGAATAAATGCTGTCATTTGAATACATCAGTCTGACAGCATTTGTATTTTTTTTTCTTTGCAAACAAATTGCAAATTGTGCAAAATGTTGCAGAACATTTGCATTTTTTGCTTTATTGATGACATCACCAGCGGTTAGTCGACTCAACTTTGATCACGTTAAAAGTTGTTCAGCCTCTAGGACTATTGTATATGTGTCTGTACATAGTCTGGGGGCTTACTCTCAGTGCTTTTGAGGCTTCTACACACAGGATAATACGCTATACAAATAATATAGTTTTCAAAATAAATGTCCCAGTTGTGGCTGGAAGGCCATCCGCTACATAAAACATATGCCAAAGTAGTTGGCAGTTTATTCCGCTGTGGCGACCCACAGATAAATCAGGGATTAAGCTAAAGGAGAGTAAATGAATGAATGAAAATAAATGTCTCTAAAATGAAAATAGTAGAGTCCAGTAAATGACCATAAAAGTAACTTTAAAGAGGAACAATAGAACTATATAACTAATAAAACAATAGAATTTCATATTTAGCCAAGAATGTGTGTCATGAGAAGGTGAACCAAAATATTCATACTTTGCTACATTATACCAAAAGACATAGATTTCAAGTGTGAACACACTTTAAGACACTTCAATATGGCAATCTCTTCTCTGATCAGTTGTCATACTTGTTGGCCAAGCCAGATCAGATGAATGAAACAGACTCTGTGTTGCAGGTACAGTTCATTAGTTTGACCAAGACACTGTACAGCGTTTTTCATGGCGATGAGGAGGAGGAGAGCCTGTACCGCGCTGTGGCACGAGTGACCAGTCTTCTGCTGCGCATGGAGGAAGTGGGACGGAAACTACAGGACAGCAGCCCACAGAAAACACCCCAAACTACACCCACCAGCACAGCCCAGCCAGAAACCTCCCCAACAAAACCCACCAGCCCTGAACCTGAGACCCCCGCTGAGAGTCAAAGCACCCACGACCAACCCGAGTCTCCTGTCAGTCAACACGAAACTGCCCCATCCCACTCCGACATCACCCCGAACTCAACCTCGCACCCTTCCACACCCACCAGCAGTCCCACCGAAACCAGCAGCCCGGTGCTGGACACGCCAACAGACACCCCCAGCTCGCCCTGCACGGTCAGAGACGGAGACTGGAGTTTCTCCTTCGAGCAGATTTTGGCTTCTCTCCTGAATGAACCGTCTGTCGTTCGCTTCTTTGAACGAGTCATTGAGACAGACACTCTGATCGCGCGCGCACGCAAAAACCAGCTCAAAGACACACACTAATGCACATTTTCAGAGCAATCACAGCAAAACACTGCCCTAAAAGCCATAAACACTCTCTCTTTCTTTCTCTGTGCAACTTCTAAAGGTCAGTGTGTGTGAAACACTTGTGTCCGCTACCAATAAGGAAATCATTTTATTTCTTTACAGACGCACATGTGCTGGACAAGTGCTGAAAAAGGGAAAATCAAAAATTAGTGAGTGAAAGTATTTTTATGTAACATAAATGATTAGTGTTAGATGTTATTTGTGTAATATAGAGGATTGGTGTGAGATATTGCGTTTATATTGTTAATGAGAGAGTTATACATGCATACACACACACCACTGAACGTGGTATTATAATATTATGAATGATAACACGTGTTATTTGGGATGAAGGCCTACTTTAGCTATTTAGTAACCTCATTGCTCATTCCCCGCCTGACCTAATACTCACATGCACATGTAGGACCACAAAAGAAAGGATGAATCAAGGGAAATCATAATGCTATGTTGTTGTTGTTGATCTGCTGAAAACAATATAGTTTTAGAATTCATCATGACTAATTACACATTCGACGCCTTACATTATTTATGCTGCTCCAGGGATCTAGGAAATGAAACGGTTGTCGTTTCTATAGAAGCTTGATTAGAAATGCCCAGACTGGTATTATGCTAATCATTAGGCTGAGTTTAGTCCAAATCATTTCACATTCCACCTTATTGAAGGTTTGTGTTAGGATTCCTGATTATATCTGTTTAATTCTGATTTGTTGAATGTGTTTGTGTCAACAAACCGGAATCTGTGGTTTATGCCTTATTAGTTTTTGATTCAGGTCTTCAGTACGAATATCACAAGTGCTTCCATTTAACATTTTTCCTCCTATTGATAACACGAAGCCTTCATTTAAATAATTTTGTTTGTTGTCGCAGAACAAGAAAGATATTTTCTGGCATCATTTTACAGATTAAAAAAATATCATACAGAACATACCGAAATGCTTTAGCGAGAAAATATTGTTACTATTGTGCTGTAAATTATATGCAAAGTCAGTTGATGTAATCAAAGAAGTAGGAAACATTAAGTGACGAATCACTTCACCAACCGTAAGTGAAGATACATTGTGTGATGCTTTAAACAGACAAATGAATATGCAGAATTGTTCTTCTGTTTGACTATTGTGTAAACCTTGAGAGCTTGATGAATGCAGGAATGTACGTTTTTGTTTTGTGGTTCTTCTGTGTGCCGCTGCGTCAGCTCTACACCAGCGAAACTGTTTTTGTTATGTGCGTAATGCAGTAGTTGTGTTCTTTTAAAGCTAAAGGCACCTCAGAGTAGTATTTTTTCCGTTAATTTGACTGAGCAGAAAGATGCTGTTTTGGTTTTGCATTCTTGCACAAGAAATAGAGAAAAAAAACTTTGCAGAAGGAATTGCATTGAAAATTTAATTGTTATTATTATGTGTCCCATCTTCTCTGAGTCGCTCTCTTGCTGACCATTTCTCGTATTACATGTGCTGCAGGGTAATGATGTGGTCTTTTTTTTTTTTTTTTTTACTTATTATTTTTTATTTCTGTTTTTGTCTAAAAGATTTATCTTTGTTATAATATGTTTGTGCCTCATAAATTGTCACATTATGGAAATTTAATGATAAAATAAAATGTACGGAAAGATACAAAGAATCCTTCTCTGTAATCTCGCTAATATCTTGTTCTAGGAGAAACATCAGTGTGGGTAGAGAAAGTTGATGCTCCAGGTTGAGTGAGCATCAACTTTCTGTGCTGTCGATAGAGGGATTGATCTGAGCTGCAGGTGCAGGCGTTCCTCTGTAAGGTCTGCAGGCATACAGACGGGTCCCTGCTGAGGTCTGCTCAACTGCCTTTCATGAAAGACATTAGGTTACATGTTTCATGAAGGTCATGTTGTGGCACAGCTTGACATCATGTCCTCTGACCCTTGCCACTGCGGCAGTACCTTTTATGAGACATGCAGGATTGTTTTTCGCAGGGTCTTCTGACTGTTTACTGTTTTGTTTAAGTTACTGACAGCTTATAAAAGTTCTTGAGATATTTAATTAGCTTGTTCAGGTAACGGATTGACAGCATGTGTTTTTGGAAATTAAGATACCATGAAAAAACAACATGTGCAACCGCGTTAAAATCACATGTCGAATACAGCATATGAAACATAGTTCTGGAACATTTTCCATGTGTCCACATTTGTGCAGTTGTAATCATGTTTCACAAGAAAGTGTTCAAGAACTGTTTCCCATATTTCGCATGTGATTTTAGCATAATTACACATGTAAAGCATTTGTTAGTTTTTTTATCCTGTCAAAATCATGGTAGATAAACAAGCTTCCAGTATGTGAAAATGTTCCTGTTCATCCCTTTTGCTGTCAACTTGCATTTGACAGCAAAAGGGATGAACTTAAACTTAAGTTGTCAACTTAAGCTATTTAAAACTCACTAACAATGATAGCCTGTGTATACTGAAATAAAACAACATAAAATAGTATTGCACATGTAAAGCAAATTATAAACATACATATAAAAACATTCAAAAGTAGGGTCATATTTATACGTCCTATAGTAAGGGTTTATTTTTAATTTATATATTTTTATACTGGCTCATTTTTAGAAATGAAAGATGTGTTTTAACTTTTATATTTATATAATATATGTTGTCGCTTTACCTTAGTTGCGCTGCTCCAGTAAACCATTTCAGGGTAGAGTGTTGATTAGTAACTACCAAAATAAGAGTATGCAAAGTAGGGGGCGGAGTTTAGTCCCCATCACATCACAGTTTACTGTGTACGTTTGTATTAGGATTCCAGGTTATTTCCGTGATCACGTTTATTATTGACATTATTATCGATAATAGCCATATTATTGGTGAATATTTAATAAAGAAATGACATGTGCTGATAGCGAAAAGAAAACTCATGATTTAGAAAACATGATTTGTCTGAAGTTTCATTCATGTGGACTTGACGCAGATGTTATGTCTCCCTCTAGAGGAAAGTCTCCGGTTGTGCAGCTTTCCAAAATGACATTTTTCTACACAAGGTGAGCTTCCCAGCAAACGTAGGTTCTTTGTTTTTAGTTAACTTCATTGTTTTTTACTAAAATTGTGTAATCTTTAATCTAAATTCCATATATTTATTTTTAAATCATTTAATTTAACCTAATATGTGTGTATGGCCTATATATATTGTCCTTACTGTGTGTATCAAGTTCTCAGCCTAGCAACATGCTAACATAACTATGCAGTACATGCATGAGTGTTGGATTTGCCGCCTATTAGTCACTTCTGGGGCTCATTTTGGTCAGGCTGATGCTGCCTTTGATGACCTGTAGACAGGACGGCCATTTAAAAGAAGCACAGCTAGAAGGAAATTTACAATTCGTAACTGTTAAGTGCCACTACATTTTGGATCTGCTGAGATGCTCTTGGCAACTTCTTAAGCCAGGCTGTACTCTTGCCTAACGGAGCATATTTAGCCAATCAGAGCTCCTTCCCGTCCGTCTGCCAGACCTGTGTCAGGTTTCATACCGGACACACACACATATACAGGGTGTCTCTGGGCACTCATTTCAGCTCTCTAAGAATAGTCTTTAGTGTTTATTTAAGAAGTGAACACACACATAGCAACTTAGTTTGATATCAATCATGTTTACATGCTGAGAATGTGTGGACGTTACATTCATACAGTGCTGGTTCTCTGGCTGAAAAGATAGAAACAGGTTATAGACACACTGAAGACACTGTAAACACCTGGCAAGGGTCATCAGGACTGTAGACAAGATGATGTAATGGTTGTATGTTGTTGACTTGTAAAATATGATCAGCGCTGCCACTGATAGAATATAAATAAATCAGTTTTCCTCCACAGTCAGTGCCCTCTTTCAAAAAAGCAAACAAATAAAAAAATACATTTAAATATTCACATTTTACCCGTAAATCTCTTAAGTGTTTTATTGTTGGTAGCTGAAAAGGAAGTCCTTCAGAAAAATCAGAAATGTCTAAATTCTCCCTCCAAATATTAGAAATTCTTCCATTTTTCCATATCCACAGATGCAAACTACTTTTGAATTGAAAATATGATTGCATGAATTATGCAAAGTTCAAAAATATTCCTTCCCAACTACAATTAGACCTTTCTGTTGCTTCATACCTTAAAAACGAATTGTTCTCCCCAAGTAGTGGTTATGGTCTTGCTATGGCATAATTATTACATAAAATATTACATAAATTCATAATAATGTAAAGAAATGTAAGTTATGGAAAAGTCAAAATTGGGAGTGAAAAATCTAATTTATAAAACTTTTACTTATAGCCTAATTTAGTTATTTTACGTTTTTTTTTTACTTTCTTTGTCTTGGATGACCTTTATCATAATTTTAACATTTTACTAATTAAAATCGAGTATATGATAATTCAGTGTCATAATCATCTTTCCAATTTCTAATTTGGAGGAAATGGGCTTCCGCATGATCAGTCTATGACTCAGTCATCAATCTGTTCAATCGATGATCACATGATTGCAATATTCCCACAAAATGAATTCAAGTAAAGCCTCACATCAGTTTACATTCAAACTCCCTGATTCTGATGTCACCCTAAATGACACCTTTATAATTGAACCTCATCGTTCGCCCATCGCCTGTGAGCGGGAGAGGGAATCTCTTCAGGTATTCTAGACGGGAGATCCCAGATTCAGCGATGGAGTCGAGACTCTCGTTTCCTTCTGCTCAGATTTTGAGGTCATCCATCCTGGTCTTGTTGCTGCTGTAGCGACTCGAATGGCTGGGCCTGCGCTTCTGGCTTGATGGGGATCCGGGTACAGAATTGACTGTTTTGCTGATCTTAACATCAGCAGTGTCAGGTTTGCTGCTGCGCTCTACAGCCATGTTCTCTCGATTTTGCTTGTAAACAGAGCGGCTGCCATGAGCCGGGAAGGTCCCGTCGGCTTCTGAGAGGTTGAAGTGCGGCTCGGTGGGAAAGGGAACCGGAGGGGGTGCATGAGCAGGAAAATAAGGGTAATTTGCCACAAAAGGAACCACAGCGTCCTCACTAGGCACTTTAGACTCAGTGTCGCAGACTGAGTGAGAACGCCGGTAACGGAGACCCTGTCTACACTTGGTGAAGCCCAGGTGATACATCTCCACCAGGTTGAGCAGCAGAGAGAGACAGGCCACCGCCAGCATGAAAATAATGAAGATGGTTTTTTCCGTAGGTCGCGAGATGTAGCAGTTGACGGTGTTTGGGCAAGGCCATCTGCTGCAGGTGTACAGAGGCTTGAGTTCGAATCCATACAGGAAATACTGTGCCACAATGAAGCCCACCTCAAACAGTGTTTTGAAGATGATGTTGAAGACGTATGTGCGCAGCAAGACTCCCTTTAGACAGATCTTCCCCTGTTCATCGCGTATAGGACCTTTTGTTTTGTGGCCCAGAAGTACCTGTTTGTCTGCTCCGCCCGCTTCATTGCGTTTCAGTTTTTGTTCCATGCGCACCAGGTGCAGGATATGGCCCAGGTAGATCAGCGTAGGGGTTGAGACAAAGATGATCTGGAGCACCCAGAATCGGATGTGAGAGATGGGGAAGGTAACATCGTAACATACATTCTGACAACCAGGTTGCTTGGTGTCACAGGTGAAGCCGGACTGCTCGTCGCCCCAAACTTTCTCTGCGGCAGCACTGAGCACCAAGATACGAAAGATGAAGAGGACCGTGAGCCAGACTTTGCCCACCACTGTAGAATGTTCCTGGGCACTTTCTAAAAGCTTCCCAAGAGAGCTGAAGTCTCCCATCACTGCTGTGCACCCACCTACAGATACATGCAGATATCAGTATTACATACATTTCTGGCTCATAGATTTAAGCCAATAACACTGGCTTACAACTGAATTGTATTATTTTTAGGAATCATCTGCTTTCACTTAAGATTTATAGAGAACTACAAAGAAGGGAACAGTGCAAAGGAAGCTGAGAGAGTTAATTGAAACAGGGTATAAGGGCCTTTCACACCAACGTATTCATAGTTCCTAGAACTACTGGTTGAAGTACATGCATTTTGGCATGTTCACAAAAAAGAAAGTGAAGAAAGCCAGATTTATTGCAGTATATGGTTAATGTTGGTTAAAAATACATACAAATTTTATTAGATATTAACTCATTTATTAAACAATTACAACTTGTAATCAAATTATGACTATGATTTTTGACAGTTTTTAACCCTTAATGGCTAGAACAGTGGAGAGTAATGACAGCAAGACGTGAGGACCTTAAGCCAGGAATCAAACCTGGTTCACCGTGAGCACCTTGGTGCTATATGTCAATGCACTTAACCACTACGCTATTGGTATGACATGACTATTATTAAGACTTTTAACATCTCCTAAGATTAGTAAAAGCTTTTGTTGTTTTCAACATGAATTTAAATTAACTGATGTTAACTATTGAAGCCTTATTGCTATAATATATAGAACTTTCAGTCACTATTTCAGCATGAAGTAGGCCAGATTAACATGTAAAAAGATTCATGTTTGAACTTTTAAACTAATCAATTAAATCTACAAGCAATTGGCACTAGTATAACACTAGCAAATGCAATGTCAGTATTCTTAAAAAGTGTCCATGATATCCAATAGTAATGATGCAAGCTGAGATTGCATATCTCCGAGATGCAATGTCAGACACAATGCACTCATTGTAGTTAGTGACGTCACTGTGAGGGGTAGGGTTAGGGGTGGGGTTAGGTGTGGGCATTAAAAAGTATTGGATGCAGCTCTGTTTGCAACTGCACCAGGTCTGCATTCAGACCCCTCTCATGATATCAGCGAAAAGACTTGAAACATGTTTACCTGATCTGATAGATGTAGATTAAACAGGGTTTATTAGAAGACAACAGACTCAAGATAATTTAAGAAGGACACTTCATGCAATACAAAAAATAAAAATAAAGATTACATTAAAGTAATTTTAGTTAGCCTAGATGCCGAAAAAATGTCCATGATATCATTATTGTTCATGTTTATTATTATGAATTATTGAATATGTATATAGGAAACACGAGCACATCATTTTAAGTGTTACAAGACATAAAGTGGGACAGGTCTGGTGGTTAGATCCTGTAACTGAGTTCTTAGAACTACATGGTACAAAAGTTTCTAAAGTGGGTCATTGATTAGTTGCCTCACACTAAGAGGGTTGTAAGGTCAAGCCCTGACCGAGGACAGTGATTGCATGTTTTCCCTTGTGGCAGTGCAGGTCTTCTGGATTGCCCTTGCAGTTGAAATAATTTGGAGTCTCAGAATTGTCTATAGATGTGTGAGAGCTCTGTGGTGGATTTGCCATCACTCCAGAGTTTTTCCCGCTGCCTCCCTCTGGCTAAAGAAACTGGGAGAGACTCCTGCCCTATAACCCTGAAAGGTTGTATTTGTGTGTACAGTACCCTCCACTAGTCCTGCTTATATTATTGCATAATCAGTTCAGGTTAATAATCATTCATTCATTCATTCATTTTCTCTTCGACTTAGTCTCTTTATTAATCAGGGGTTCCCACAGCGGAATGAACCGCCAACTTATCCAGGATATGTTTTACACAGCGGATGCCTTTCCAGCTGCAACCCATCACTGGGAAACACCCATACATTCTCATTCACACACATGCACTACGGACAATTTAGCTTACCCAATTTACCCTTACCGCATGTCTTTGGATTTGTGGGGGTAACCGGAGCACCCGGAGGAAACCCACGCAAACATGAGGAGAACATGCAAACTCCACACAGAAACGCCAACTGACCCAGCCGAGGCTCGAACCAGCAACCTTCTTGCTGTGAGGCGACAGCGCTACCCACTGCGCCGCCCCTAATAATCATTAAATGGCTAAATATTCAATGTTTTGCCTCAATAATCATTTAGAATAAAAATCTTGTCTGGTTTTTTTCCATTTAAATAAGCATTAGGTCATGGAAAAATTAACTTAATTTTTTCAATAAAAACAATTATTTCGTATGCCATTTTTACACAAGGGCATCCACAAAGGTGGTTTTTAGTAAGATTTTGTCTAAATTTGTTCTCAAAATACGGTTACTCCTACTGTATATATTTATATGTACCTGTAGAGGGATGTGTTGAAAGTTCTTTGTCATGTTTGAGGGATGGATTGTTATATTTGGTCACGTGGGCCAGAGGTTTGACTGACATGCCTTCATGCCTGAGCATGACCTGAAACAGGTGGACATACTTGACCCCTACACACACACACACACACACAAATACACGCACACGCACACACACACACATACAGATCTCCTAAAACACACCATCCCTCCTGTATTTCACACTGTCTGTTTACAGATTTCTTTAAATTTCATATTAAAGTGTCTTAAATGTGGGTTTTTGGATATGGACCTCATTATAATAACAGCCTTGCTAAGTGTTGACATAAAATAAAATGTTAGCTATATATTTCCATGCATACAGAGAAAAATATTACAATAATGTACGGAATATTAAATGAAGATCTAATATCTAAAATCTTTTTGTATCTTATATGTTATTCAAATAATTAGTGCTCAAGCTCATGATTTCATGATCTGTGTTTAGAAAGCAGAAATAAATGAGTAAAAGCATAATAAAATCCTAAAGTGTTTTCCCACTATTATGTCTGTTAATGGGGAGCTAATGTTTTTATTTTTAGCTTAGCGGTTTCACAGAGAAACACACAATCTCTAAAAGTAAAATCAAGTGAAAAAAAAAGACTAAAACTAAAGTGTCACAAAAACCAATTTACGTCCTTCATGGGACATGCTGTGAATAGTCATTCAAGGATAAATAAACACACAGCCAAATATCAAGTAATCACATTAGTGGTAATACTAAATATAGTATTCCTTTTACTTACAAAATTGTGATGGGTCTGAAAATCACTTCCATTATTCAAACCATTAATAAAGCCAAAGAGCAATTCATGCTAATAAATGAAAGGAACCAAAGCTATTAAAAGTGATTACAAGACTTAGATAAATCCGAAAGAGTGTTAAATTAATTTATCATTCTGGCAGATGCTTCACTCAGTGTGTGTATCAGGCTCTGTGTGAGTGTGTGTGTGCGCGCACTGTGCGTGTCATTTAATTCTATAGCATGAAACTCACCTTGCTAGGGTCCAGAATTAGAAAGATTCCTCAGACACAAATAGACAAAAGCCTACAAATCTAAACAAACATCTTCTGTCTCACACACTTTCTTCTGTACTCCAGCACCGACTCAAACCGAAAGAGAACCGACCCATACAAATACAGTGTATCTGTGTGTGTGTGTGTGTTGGGGTTAATTTTGGCAGGGAACACAATCCCTATAGGGAGAATTTTGAAGAGTGTACCACCTGCCGTGTTTCTCAGAGTCTCTCCGGTGAGTGACAGCTGTCAGGACCAATGGCGGAGCTCACAGCCCTTTGAAGGAAATCAGTGCTGAAACACATTTTGCCTTTCTATTTTTGTTTAGGTGTGTTTAACAGCTAATAGAGAACAAAAGGGAGTTAGAGAGCAAGAGGTAGACAGGAGGACTGGGATGTGTGGATTTGCTTGTATTAACTAGGCTGTGTAATGGCTGACAGAAGACACTAAATATTGTACATTCTCTAAAGACAAAATGTGTCAAATCTGGACTGGATGGTAATTAAAGACCCAGAGTTTAAAAGAGATTGATTAAATTATGAATACATATAATTTTATTTTACTTTATTTATTTATTTTTATTATTTTTCTGATTTTATTAAGGACAGCACGGTGACGCAGTGGGTAGCGCTCTCGCCTCACAGCAAGAAGGTTGCTGGTTCGAGCCTTGGCTGGGTCAGTTGGCATTTTTGTGTGGAGTTTGCATGTTCTCCCCGTGTTGGCGTGGGTTTCCTCCGGGTGCTCCGGTTTCCCCCACAGTCCAAAGACATGCGCTATAGGTGAATTGGGTAAGCTAAATTGTCCGTAGTGTATGTGTATGAATGGAAGTGTATGGGTGTTTCCCAGTGATGGGTTGCACCTGGAAGGGCATCCGCTGCGTAAAACATATGCTGGATAAGTTAGCGGTTCATTCCACTGTGGTGACCCCAGATTAATAAAGGGTCTAAGCCGAAAAGAAAATGAATGAATGAATGAATGAATGATTTTATTAAAAATGTAAAGGGTATTACTCAAATCATGCTAAATGAATAAACATATTTGGATTCACGTGGGATCCTTTTAGAAGAATTCCTTTTTTTTTTTTTTTTTAAGACTCTTTAAGTAATTATGACACTAAACCTGGTGACCTTTGTACATAGGTCAGCGTCAGTCCAAATTCTACTAATAAATAACTCATAATAACAAACGTCCAGCCCATTTATAAAGTAAGCCTACAAATAACATAATAAAAAAAATTTTTTGTCGTTATTCTGTCGATGAACAGATCAGAATTACAAAATGCTATCCCAGAGAGACTGACCTTACAAATATGCTTAAAACTTAGTCGGTGTGATTTGAATGGAGAGCTGGTCTTTTTGGAGATGTAGCGTCCCCTAGAGGCGATGTCCTGTACAGACGCGCAAATAAAAGCAAAAACTAATTTTCGACTCCATTACTAAAATACATTTTACGTGCTTTATCATAAACAGATATTTCTTTATTTTAATGTAACCTATTGTCTAACTATATTTTACTTAGCCTAATTTAAATACATTTTCTAAAAATATATAGCCTATTAATAGTAGACTAAACTGCATAAATAGATTTTCTTTTTTTGTTTGTTTTATAAAATGTCTATTTCATGTAATAGATTCAAAGGTTTTAATATTGGCTTGGATGTTTTATGAGAAAATAACGTGTAACATCTAATGTAAGCCCATGCAGCCGGCTAAAAAACACTGATCTAAAATAATGAAGTCGGGAACTGATAGTCTAAATGAATAAGTTTTAACTTAAGCACTTGTTTTAGTTGTCATTTGCAATTAGAACTCAATGTGTGAGTACCACAGATAAATTAATATTTCAATTTTATTTCATTGTAGAATTTGTTTAAGCTACCGAATGCGTATGATATTTCATACAGCAGTCAATACTTGTCATGAAGTAATGTTTATGTACATCATTTAAAAAGTATTCTGAGTTACACATAGAAGCATAATCACTGACGTATTATTATCAGTGTTGGGTAAAGTTACTTTTAAAAGTATTACAATCTTAAGTCACTTTAAAAATGTAACAACGTGTTACTTAGTTAGATACTTTTTAAGGAAGCGGGTAATATGAAAGCACATATAGGCCCTGTGTGGGGGGGGGGGTTGTTGATTTTTATTTTAATATTAAGATAGCGTTTAAGATTGCAATATATTAGGAACTTTACCCAACACGGATTATTGTTAAGCCTCGTTAAATATAAGTGTTTGAGTGACATATTTAAGGCTCGAGACTGAGCACGTCTAAAAGGAGCAAAGTTTGTGGGAGATCCAGGCTCCCACAGCGGAATCTTTAGAGTTATTGAGATGCCGACTGGTTGCTCTCGCCACAAGAAAGACGATTTCGGCGATGTTGAGCAGGATGCAGACGCCGGACACCGCCAGCATAAATATAGTGAAGACTGTTTTCTCTGTCGGCCTGGACACAAAACAGTCGACAATGTTTGGGCACGGGTACGAGTCACACTTCACCAGCCGGAACATCTTATAGCCCGGGTAAATCATGTAGAACAGATACATAAAGGCGGACTCGAACAGCACACGGAACAGCAGGCTGATCATATATGTCCACCAGAGGGCACCAGTAATCTTCATCTTCTGATTCTTTATCGCCTCCAAGTCTTTCGGGCTGGTGCGGCCAGCCTGGCGATACAACTTTTTGTCGATGTGCCGACGGTGTGCAATGTGCATGGCGACCAGCAGGGCGGGGGTGGAGACCATGATGAGCTGCAGGGCCCACAGGCGGATGTGGGAGATCGGGAAGAAGTGGTCGTAACACACGCTGTTGCATCCCGGCTGTTGGGTGTTGCAGATGAAATGCGCTTTCTCGTCGCCCCACACGCTCTCCGCCGCCACCACCAGAACCAGGATCCGGAAAATGAAGAGGACAGACAGCCAAATCCGCCCAATGCCGGTGGAATGTCGGTTCACGCCGCTGATCACGGCATAAAATGACGCCCAGTTCATTTTTGGTTCCAGATCTGAGAGACAGAGAAAAAGTCCACTGTTAGTCAAACACACACACATACACTCACTCACAGGCACGGTCAAAACAGTAGCCATTATTCATTCAGAACTCTTTTCAAGAAATACTTTGTTTTATTCGGCAAGAACACGTTACATTGATCAAAAGTGACAGTGTGGATATGACCATATGAAAAATGTCTGTTCCAAACAATGGTGAACTTTTGAACTGTTATTAAAGTTAACACAAAACTGAAAATTCTGTCATCATTTACTCACGCTTCACTTGTTCCAAACCTTTATGAGTTTCTTTCTGTTAAACACAAAAGAAGATATTTTGAAGAAAGCTGGAAACCAGTAACCATTCACTTCCATTGTATTTGTTTTTGCTGTCTATGGAGGTCTCCATAGTTTCCAGCTTTCTTCTAAATGTTTTGTTTTGTGTTCAACATATTAAAGAAACTCATAAAGGTTTGGAACCACTTCAGGGTGGGTAAATAGTGAGTAAAATGTTCATTTGGGGGTGAACTATCCCTTTAAGACTTTATAGGTGTAAGTAACATTAGTCAACATGAACTATGAACAATGGGCTTATAATTTAACAGCATAATCTTTTTTTAATGTTAGATGATATATAATATTATTCAGCTAGTTCACAGTGCGTCAACAATGGATTCGTAGCAACGCATTACATGTTAAGATTTTTTTTTCATTAGTTTATTCTAGGCTACACTAATGTTAACAAATGTTCATATATATATATATATATATAT
>CAIGQW010000350.1:183562-235466 GCA_903798125.1 Danio choprae | reverse complement strand
AAAATGTGTGTGTGCGTGTATATATATATATATATTTTTTTAATATATATATTATATAAAAAATATTTTTTTTATATATATATATATATATTTATATGTGTGTGTGTTTTATACAATATATAAAAAAATATAATGTGTATATAATGTTTTCCATGTGAGTTTTAGTAACATGCTTTTTTTTCCATTTAGTTTCTTAATAAATGCATAATAAATATAGACACAACTAAAATAAAAACACAATGAACGAGGAATAAGGTGACGTTCTCCGAATTTGTGTATAAAATGTAGCAAAAGGGAAATCTGTGTAAGGTACAAATCATGTGTGTGATTGACCTAATGACTTTAATTGTAGCCTTGTTGTGCTTCCTGATCTGCCGAGTCTGTCCCAAATGTTTATTCTTGTTATACACTGCAATAACATTTGTCATGCAGCATATGCTTTTAATAAGCGAGAAGACCAAAAAGTTTTGAATCACTTCGACATCCTGTCATAAATTAGCATGAAGTCTTCTGGCTCCAAACTTACATTTCAACTAGTCAGCTCCACAATATTTAGAACAGACTGTTTATTGACACTTCACAGTGAGTTGAACTTAGAAATTATTTTAAGCGATTTATATAAAAAAACATAAAATTACATAAATACAGGAATATTTACAGTGTTTATGTTGGTTTGAAATTGTTTTTGTATCTGTGAACCAGCGGTCCTCCTCCGGACTTCACCACTTGCCCCTCTTGCTCCAGTCTTTAGGAGTGAAATGCAAGCATTTGGGATCGATGCGGAGGTGGCGTTTCTGCATTGCACACTCGTGACCTTCCACTATGTCCTCGGACAAGGTGAGGATGTATTGACCCTTCAAGGAAAGAGAGGTAAAACAAAATTCAGTATCTGAAAGAGTAACGTTACATGACTTTCTTTCTTCTGGTCAACACAAAAGAAGATATTTTGAAAATGCTGTAACCATTGACTTCCATGGTATTCGTTTTTCCTACTGTGGAAGTCAGTGGTTACAGGTTTTCAGCTTACTTCAAAATATCTTCTTTTGTGTTCAACAGAAGAAAGAAACTCCTAAAGGTTTGGAACCACTTGAGGGTGAGTCAATAGTGAGTAATTTTTCAATTTTGCGTGAACTACCCCTTTTAAGTAATTTCTTGCCTTATAATAATTGATGAGGTTGAGGTACTGAAGGGTGGATATCACATCTTCTTTCTTGATGCTTGTGATCTCACTGATTTCACTGAAAATAAGAAGAGCACCATTAAGATATGTGTGCCTATAAGTATTTGAGATCAAACAGTGAGCACATACTTGATGGTGATTTGTGGCCGTTCTCCATTCTCTGATTTGAGGTCCATGAGGATCTCCAGAATGGTCTGAGACCAGTATGAGCGGTAGGAGAGCAGGCCCAAATCAGACAGAGGTTTCTCTGGGGTGCCCGTCTTTCCTTCCACCTTTGAGAGCTCATAACCTTTAAGACAGAGATGTGAAGCGGGCAACATTAGGGATTATTATATACTTTTTTTAAACTATGGCATGTTTGTTTGTTTCTTTTATTGTGACATGATAAATCTGGATGCCTGTAGCACAGTTATGCTATATGTCTGCATTAATTTCACTAAAAATTATAAGCAAAAATGTTGCTTAAAACTACTGTATTTTGATGAATATTAGTCACTGGGTCAAAATTGCATTGGTGAATATTTTTTTTTGTAATCAAATATTTCTGTCCATTTAATCGAAATAATAATTTAATTTAACGTCAATTTATTAAGAATTGAACAAAATATTTTTTAGGAATGAATAAGTTGAACTTTTCCTTAAGTTATTTCTAAGTTATTACTGAAGTTCTACCATAATAGTAATATATTTGTCAAGATTTCTTTTAAAATCTTGTTTTCTGTTTTGCTTAAAGGGATGGTTCACCCAGAAATGAAGATTTACTCACCCTCAAGTTGTTCCAAAGCTTTATTAGCTTCTTTATTCTGTTGAACACAAAAGACGATATTTTGAAAAAAGATCAAAACCTGTAACCATTGACTTCCATAGCAGGAAAAAAATTACATGGAAGTCAATGGTTACAGGTTTTAAGCTTTTTTTTTTCCAGAATATCTTCTTTCGTGTTCAACAGAAGAAAGAAACTAATAAAGGTTTGAAACAAGTTAAAGGGTGAGTAAATGATTACAGATTTTTTTGGGGGGGGCTGAAAGATCCCTTTAGTATTAACTATTTGATAGAAGTTGGCAAAAAAACATGACTTATGATAACTAAAACATGATGACTAAATTTGACTAGTCCTGAAGAACTGTAAAATCACTCACTGAACTCAATTAGCAGTTTGCCATAGCCTCTTCTCTGGTAAGGTGGTAACGTCAGGATACAGGCCACATTATAGTCCTCTGTTGATTCTTTCTCCTTTATTGAATGAGAGGAAAAATACATCATGTTTAAGGGGCTTAAAGACTATTCAGATAACACACTAATGTTTGAAGTATTCCAAACGATAAAACAATAGATTACCTTTGAGAAGTAGCCAACAATATGGAAACCCTTTGGGTCGTACTCAGTCATAACATAGAAGAGGAAAGGGTCTGTGTCATAGTATAGGGTCTTGTGGTCCAGGAAGCATTTGGCCAGTAAACACAAATTTTGGGAATATGCCTGGGAAGGAGTTACAAATTTCATCAAGACACCTCAAAGATGTACAACATGCTACAATAAGTATTATATTAATGTAAGGAAAGACAAACATTTTGTTTAATTGAGCCACTTTATCAACATCACTCTTGTTCATCAGAGATATTTACAGTTGAATACAAAATGATTAGCCCTCCTGTGAAATTAAAATTCTGTCTAACAGAGCAAGGAATTTTTTTTTTAGTATTTAGTATTTTTTTCTTTTGGAGAAAGTCATTTCTTTTAGTTTGATTGGAATTATTATGTTTTTTTAATTCCAAGGTCAATATTATTATCCCCTTAGGAGATATATATATAGATATCATACAGAATGAAGTATCAAAATAAAATCTTATGTACTGCCATCATAGCAAAGACAAAAGAAATTATTCATTCCTTCATTTCCCTTTGTCTTAGTCCCTTTATTCGTCAGGGGTTGCCACAGCGGAATGAACCGCCAACTTATCTAGCATATGTTTTACACTCATTCACATACATACACTACTGCTAATTTAGTTTATTCAATTCACCTATAGCGCATGTCTTTGGACTGCGGGGGAAACCAGAGCACCCAGAGGAAACCCACGCCAACACAGGGAGAACATGCAAACTCCACACAGAAACGCCAACTGGCCCAGCCAAGACTCGCACCAGTGACCTTCTTGCTGTGAGGTGACAGTGCTAACCACTGAGCCACCGTGTCACCACAAAAGAAATTAGATATTAGAAATTTATTATTAAAACTACTATGTTTCAAATTTCTCCATTAAATAGTACTTGGTAAAATATTGGCTAATGATGGGCTAATCATTTTGCTACAGTCATCATTTTACTGTATGTAAAATCATGTAAAATTCACACCTTGTTTTTCCTGCCATCTATTTCGAAAAAGGAGATGGTTCCTTTCCGGTAGATCTCATTTCCTGGAGGATGCCGAAGGTTGCATTTTGTCTGTAAAGGTTACAGCAGGACTAAATATACATTTACCACAATAAAATTATAATGAAATCCAGTCATTTCAATCAAAAATAAGATCTGTGTATTCAAGAGTTTTGCATGTGTGATTTCACTTTCATCTGCTTGATTTGAAAGTCACGCAATAGTGGAGATTCATGCAATACCACATACACAACGGATGCAAAATGTGACCCCAGCTGAAGCCTTAACTCTTACCAGGTGCCTCTGGAGACATTTGAGGCTCTTAAGGTATTTGAGACAGAATTCACAAAGGTAGATAATGGGCAGAGAGGTCAGCTCCTGTGGGTATGGAGAGAAGTACCAAGGCTTCAGTCTGTGTCGGCCCAGCTCTATACAGCCTATGTTCTTCATTCGAGTCACAATGTCATCATGGCTGCGGTCGGACACCAAACTCCCAGTCATGCGTGGGGCCGACGGGATTCCATCTGAACTGTCCTGGGAGTCCTGAGATAAGAGCGTAGTGTTAGAAAGAATGGTATGAAACATTAAAATATGAAACAAAACTGCCTCAAAAAAAGTGTTTAAGGGGTTTCACTGTTATGCTTTTTAATATCAGGGGGCATTTACACCACACCGTTTTAAACCAAACATAGAAATCTTTGATGTGTTTTGGCCATTTGATTAATGGCAACAGTGTTTTGAGAGTCTGATAATGCAGAATAATCCTGAAAACAGATGTCATGTTTGACAAAAACTGATACAAAAACTGAGTTTGCATATTACATGGTCAGTCTATAGGCATGGTGGACTGCAGGACTGTATGTGTGCAGACGTGTAGAATGTCTTAACAAATGGACATTGCCATTTACTGGCCTGGCATGGATAATATAATATTTTTAGCCATTTTTAAAGATTTGTGTGAACCAGGATCATCTTGACCAAGTTGTCTATTGTACGCTAAACTTTTTCAAAACGTAATAAAATTATATATTTATTTATGTATTTAGTGCAATGGACTCATCGTTGCATTTCCGGAATCCATTATATCTACAATCTGTGACTGTGCAACAGCCATAAGCCTCCATTATGACAAGACACAATAGCAATGGTAAGTAAATGAGCCGGACCTCTCCTGGCAGCAAATAGACGGTGGAGCAGCGGGGACTGTTATTCTGGAACACCTTTACCATCTATAAAAACACAAGGGGTTGCAAAGCTTTGGGACATTTTAAGGTTGGTGACAGAGCAGTAAAAGAAAAAAACGTATTGGAAAACAATTCAAGGATTTGGTTTTGATTTGAACTCTGGTGCACTCGTCAGTGACGGTTTCTAAAACGCTTCATATAACAGAATTTGTATAACATGATATCTCGTAAAGCACTTATAATGTGATATAAAGGAAGAAGTAGTACCCTAAAACATCACATTCCTTCTTTTTAAAAGATATGAAGTATTTTTGCACGACTGACCTCATCTGTGCCTCCACAATTCTTTCTTTTTCTCCCAGGCTGAGGAGGAATAAGATGGCGCTGGATGGATGTCGTGCCATTCTTACAGGTAAAAAACAAACAAGCAGAGGAAATAAAGAATGCTTTGGTTATTATTTCCAATATTAAACAACTAAATTATAACACGCCAATTTCTTCCATGTCAGGTCAGGGTGCGTGTTTAATACGGGCAATGCAATGTTTCTTGCCAATAGTCAGCAGCACAATAGGCAAGCTCCATATTGCCTATAGTAAACAGGCATCCTGGTCTAACACGGATGAGGGGCATTTTTACATCGTTTTTTGACACAAAAGTTTACTTGGAGCTTCATTTGTTTACAGAACCACTTAAGTAACATAGAATTTGGTCCCACTTTATATGAAGTGGCCTTAACTACTAGCTACTTACACCAAAATATAAGTACTTATTGTGTTCATAATGTATTGCACTTATGATGCTCTTGAAGTGGGATACAAGTATATTGGTAGGTTTAAGGGTGGGTTAACAGTGTAATTTTTATTAATTAATTAATTACATGCAGATAATTTTAAAATATATATAAATACAATGTAAATACATGCATGTACAAAATAAGTACATTATACCAAATGATTAATTTAAGTGTAAGTACATAGTAATTAAGGCCACTTAATATAAAGTGAAACCTGGAATATTTTGGCAAAGTTTTTGGTTCATTTTCTTGACTTTTCATTCTCTCTGATTTCATCTAAAATATCCTAATTTGTGCTCTGAAAACAAACAAAAGTCTCAGAGGATTGGAACGACATGAGAGGGAAATTAATAACATAATTAAATTTTTTGGGTGAACTAACCCTTTAAGGCTTTTGGAAAGTACTATGACAGCAACTGAATTAAATTGTGTTTTTTATGAAGAATTCTTGAAAAATGCTAAGAAGTTTTGCTGTATTAACCTCACTGTCATGTGACTGGTCTTGATAGATTCCTTGGATAGTCCTGCACACATTGTTATCAAATTTTGCATAATTTGCCAAACTTCCTGTCTGCCTTTTTCATTCAATCTAAAAAGCTACTGTCTGAACTCCTCCTAGACCATTCGTCCTATTTCAACCAAATTTGACTCGAATCATCCTCGGGCCATGCTGAAAACTCAGAAAGGGGTATAAAAATGGAAAAGCTTACAAAGTTTCATTTAAACTAGGATCTGTATTTAACATCGTCCAGAAGTAAACGGGGCTAAAGATGCTTACTGTGGTTAGAGAGGTAAGCGGTTCATGCTCTTCTCTAGATTTAATGTTGAAGGATGCATCTCTGATTGCTGTATAGAGTGCCGCCTGACTGGCCTCTGCAGAAGCTGGAAGTGATGGCACTGGAGTCGCTGCAGTCACTTGTGTGGCTAAAGAGACTGACTCCGCTTTCCTTTTCTGTAAGATCAAAAAGAAACAAGAAAGCCAATTTTCTTCTCTGCATGAAAAATTTGTGCAATAATTCTTTAAAAAGGTACTAAATCCATCAAAAACCATAACCATGAGTGAACTTTAGACACTTACCACATGAAAATAAATAAAGTGCAATGAGTAATAATGACAATGTCCTCACTGGGTTGAGTGTTTACATACATATTGCAAAATTAACAGATTTGCTTTAGAAGTAACAAAACATTTTTTTTAATTCTATGTGCAACGAATACAAAATTGTGTCTAGTATTTGAGATGTGTTTTAATTATTTGTAATCTCTACCATTGGTGTGTGATTTACATCTTTCATTTACTGTACATTTATCTGAAAAGGTTTAGCCAGGTTAAATTGAGACGAGGCAAAGACTGCATCCCTCACACTTTTTCGAACAGTTGGGCCAATTCAAATTGGTCTTTAATTCAGCCCATTGGTCATAAAATTTCAGTGGACAGATTGATCAGTATGGACGGGGTTCGTCTGTACCGGTGTGGGGACGGTTTTGCCTCTTGAAGGAGCTGAAGCAGACTGAACATGAAGATCTAGACTCTTCTTCTAAATTTGAACAGAAAGTGAGAGAAGATGGTAAACAAACTACATAGCATGCAAATTTAAAAACAACTGTGATATACTGTATTTCTCTGCCACTGAAGTGGGGGAGTGTCGTTTCTACACATAAAGTCAGGGTATAGATTACATTCACTTACCACATCTCTTTCTGGCGAACTTGGTCGAGACCCAGACAGGCCATTCTTCATGGGGGTCTTTGCCTCCTTTTTGGGAAACTGGAGCTTCTTCATGTCCAGCCGGTCTGGAGTGACCCATTCGTCCAGGCGCTTATTGACTTCCAACAAACAACATATTAAGCTGACATTTTTCTCTACAATTAAAGCCTGAACAGATGTGTTATTTAACCCGTGTGCATTCTTATAGACAGTTTTGACTTTTTCATTTTACTTTTTGTTATCATTTTGACTGTTAATGTTAACAACATACAAATTTGACAAAAAACAACAACAACATTTCAACAGTTTACCTTCATTTCCCTCCATCAATTTACTTTAGATTATGTACAAAAAGACAAAAATGTACCAGCAAAATTACATCGTGTTGCCATTTTAACACAAAGTCATACATTCTTTTCTTAACAAACCTCTATTCTGTTGGCAATGCTTTAACATTTTAGCTTTTGACATGTTTGTCTTTGTAACCTTTTTATATTGGTGCACAGGGGTTAATAAAAAAAAGTCTGGAAGCAAGAAATTAAATAAAAGACAAAATAATTGAATCAGGCTGTTAAATAATACTCACAGTCAACATAGTGAACATAGTAGAGCTTCCTCCCAGAGATGTCTTTGACACTTAAGATTTCAGCCAAAGCTATGGAGGAACGAAACGATAAATTGAGCAAACCTTATTACATCTACTTGTGCATTATTAAACTGTTATAAGCATGTAACTACTCGAGTTATAACTTGAGCGACGATAAATAAAGCAGATAAGCTGCAGTGTTTTGTTTACATCTACAGCATAGGCTGCTGCTGACAGGCTGATATACTTACGCCATTCGTCTTCGTTTTCTTGATTTCTCCGCAGGACTGGAAGTCGACAGCCCTCGGTGATTTCAACCTATGGGGACACAACGCAATTACAAATGGTATCGACTAACAAGTGCAGAAAAATACGCATTTAAATCGCTGCTAACACGACATAAAAACCAACTGTTTGTCTATTACTCACAGAGTGGTCCGCCATCTTTTTATGTGACGCAGAGAAGTGTGCACCGAGTGACGCACTGGATGAAGCTCGTTTTTTCGTCAGTCGAAATAAAAGTTTTAGTTGTTTTTACTTTAGTATAATAATGTAGAAAATAAAAACATACAGGAAAGTTGGGAAAATTTTAGATAAAAAATAATATAGGTATATATTTGTCTCTTATATCCACCAAATAGTAAAATAAAAGTATAAAATGTTATTTCAGTATGTTTTTTTTTTGCATGTGAATTCTTTTTTAAAATGTAATTTGAGTCAAATGATTTTCTTTCTTTTTTTTTTTGGACACGCATGGACCTCTAATTTAATGTCTGCTATATATTACCATAGCAAAAATATATAATACAATTACTTTATTTTTGAGTAAGGAAAATAGATTATTCTTCTGGGAACTCATTTATTATGCTAAATATCACCTTTGTAATTTAAATAAATAATACAAATAAAAATGTTTCGAATAAATTCAGTTTACTTCTATCTGCACCTCGAAGTACAGCTTTTCTTTCTTTCTTTTTTTATTTATTTATTTATTTTTTGCCCTGGAGAGAAAAATCTGATTTCCTGTCTGAGCCATAATGGAGCCCCTTACAGTCGCGGACTCTACAGTTTTAACTTGAATTCACAAGAAAGGGTGAGCTCTTTACATCACTTAACGCGTCACAAAAAAAACAGTACGTAGTTTTAAAATGGGAAGAACGAACTCTTTGATTGGCCCTGATTTTTCAAAACCATTCTTCCCGCCCATTGGCGCTGGCTCCTGATAGGTAGTTACGTCTTTCCTTTGTAGTCACAGGTCGCATCCGGTTCGTGCGTCGACTGAGATACAAAAAGGAGAAAGCAAAAAATCTCACCAGGAGCCGAAATACCGAGATATGAAAGCAGGTTTTTAGTTATTCTTTTTACGTATAACCATATGTGTAATATTGATCATGTGTTGTGATCACTAATGTTTTTTAACAGTGTCGGTACAGCAGTTTTAGATGGTTGGAGTCGTTTTATTTATCGGGATTAAGTGCAGTTTTAATTGGGATTGAATCGGCTCAGGTCTATCCTCGTCGCATGTGTTAAAGGTCTTCCGCGCGTTAAGTGTCGTTATATTTTAGCAGTAGCTGTGTTTGTGTGTTTGCGGGTTTGGCGATGGCCACATCGGCCCTGTACGCCTGCACCAAGTGTAACCAGCGGTTCCCGTTCGAGGAGCTGTCGCAGGGCCAGCAGCTCTGCAAGGTGAGCGGAGAGCGCGCACATGCACACACATACTGTTGTTTACATCAGCTTAAAGAGTCTCTGCTGGAAGACCGTGTCCTGTTTCAGCTCAGCGAGTTATGTAAGCGGTAAACAGCAGAAGCATTTAGAGCTTAAGCTAAACACCACTGTTGTCATAAACCCACCAAGATACACTCCACTAGTCATACGTGTAACATGATTTTTGTACTAAGTTAAGCTGCGCTGCTTCTTTGTGGCGTGTGTATGTGCATTTAAAAACAGGGCACACGTCTAAAGGCTTAACTTGAGACAGCTTAAAGCACATTTTAAGTTTATAGCATATCATTGCTTGATTTTTTTTTTTTCCCCCTCAGGAATGTCGGATCGCGCATCCCATAGTAAAATGTACCTACTGCAGGTCAGAGTTTCAGCAGGAAAGGTAAGAGACATAATAACATAAATGAATTATTTTTTCCTCCAACATTAAACAAAGTGACTGGTAAAGGCCCCAATAGGTGTACATACAGCAAAGTTATTCATTCGGGGCTACAAAGTCTGAAATACCTCAGCAAAGTATTTCCAGAAGTTTAAAGAACTTTAGTATAGGTACAATGATTAGAGTGCCTCATGGGTCAACTTGAATCTGAAAACTGAAGGTCTGACCTGTGACTCTAGCGAGTTTGGGTCTTGAGTGATTTATAGTAAATGTGCGATCCTATTACTTGAGTGACCGTTGATAATAAACATCTGCCTTATTGCCAGAGAATGTAATAAGGTTTATGAGTTAAAATTATTTTCCTTCAGTTTAGTCCCTGATTTATCAGGGGTTGTCACAGTGCTAACCACTGAGCCACAGTGCCACTCAAAAAATAAAAATAGGGTTTCAAAAATCACACACAGAAATTCATCATACAGATGAGATCAATCTGGAAATCCGCTCTCTTTATTAGTTCATATTCATATAGGTCATATAGGTCTTTTTTTGTGTTTGTGCAGAATTTCTTCATTGGAGATGAGCTAAACAGCACTGTAGACACTAGAAAACGCTAGCAAATCCTTGATTGAGGATATTATATTTTTAAATCACATTTTTTAAATCCTATGAACACAATTGAACTTTGAAGAAACTTGTATCCTTCAGACAGGCAATATTATAAACTAAAAAAATAAATAAATTAATTAATTAATTAAATGGAGAAGTGGCCAAACAATTAGCAGGAGACCAGGATTTTTTCTGACTGATATCAGGATTGCAGACAGTGAGCACACAATGACATTGACTCAATGTGGTCCGGGACTGGTCAGGTTTTTCTTTAAAAAAAAAAAAAAACTAATATATTTATGTCGGGTTCAGGTAAGAAGCCACTAATACTGATAACAAACATTCAGACTCTAACCACATAGCTAAGAGCAGTGTTTAGATTAATGTTAATTATTATTTATTTTTTATGTTTATTTTTTTTAAATGCATAACTAAATTGAAGGTGGATTAAAAAAAAACAGCAGTCCAGTCAAGCACTCGTGGCCTAATGGTTAGGGAGTAGGACTTGTGAACCAAAGGTCACAGGTTTGAGTCTAGGCACCAGCATGGATTGTAGGTGTTTGTGTTTTCCTTTGAGATTGGAGTTACTAGTAACTAATAAAGGTATGGTAACTAATCACCTTAACTTTTCCAAATTTAATTGTAGTGCAGTAATGTAAATCTTTTGTAAAGTTGCTTTGAAACAATAATTCTTGTGAAAAGTGCTGTACAGATAAATTGAATTTAGTGTTGGGAGTGAATAACCAATGCTCTCACCACACTTTTGCTTTTGCTTTGGATAGAAGCATGTGCTAAATAGATTGTAAATGTAAAGTCACATTTATCAAATTATTTTATACTGTAGATAAGCGTCACCCAACTGACAAATGCTGTTTTTGATTAGACTTCAGTTTTTATTACAGAGCACTTTCTTCACACATCCACATCTGATCTCGATGAACTGAAAAACTGTTGTAAATTTTTCACAAGACAAGTGGCTACCACAGCTTCAAAAACAAGTCCACTATCTTTGCATTGTTGGCATCAATATTATCGATGATCATTTATGTATTATCATTAAATTGTTATTAAAAATAAATAAATAAGAGGGTGGCTCAGTGGTTTACACTGTCGCCTCACAGCAAGAAGGTCACTGGTTCAAGTCCCAGGTGTGGAGTTTGCATGTTCTCCCCATGTTCGCGTGGGTTTCCTCCGGGTACTCCGGTTTCCCCCACAGTTCAAAGACATGCACTATAAGTGAATTGAGTAATCAAAATTGGCCGCAGTGTATGAGTGTGTGTGAATGTATGGGTGTTTCTCAGTACTAGGTTGCAGCTTGAAGGGCAACCGCTGCGTAAAACATATGCCGGAATACTTGGGGGGTTCATTCTGCTGTGGCAACCCCTAATAAATGAGGGACTGAGCCAAAAGGAAAATGAATGAATGGAGAAAAGAAAAAAAAAAGAAATTTTTACACACACAAAAAACCTCAAGCTTGCACTTTTCACTTACGATCGATTGCCTTGAGCAGAATAGGAGTAACAGTGAATTGAGGAAAAAGGCAACTATAAATGCATGAAGTTCCTTTTCATATTTTATTCGAGCATCAATACAATTTTTAAAAAGTCCAAAAATGCAACTCGTAGTTTTTTTTTTTTTTTTTTCTAATTCCAATTTAACAACAACAACAAAAAAAGAAGTTTGTGGTGGCATATTATAAGCAGACTTTGCAGTTCTGATTTCCAAATCAAAGAAGTTGGAGTCTCAAAGCCACACATCCATAATCAGCCCTGAAAAAGTCATTCATCAGTCGAAGCAAACTTTTTTTGTTACAAATCAAATCTTTGTCTGATTTTATTCTAAATTACATTACTAATTTATTCTTTGTAATTTTGCCTGTACTAAATTCAAAACTTTCTCTTTTCTCAGCAAAACCAACACTATCTGTAAGAAATGTGCACAGAATGTCAAACAGTTTGGAACGGTAAGTTCAAATCACGTTTGACCAACTGAAAACCCCACAGATGTGTGTTCTGCTAACATCTTCTCTTTTGCCAGCCAAAGCCATGTCAGTACTGTAACATCATTGCTGCATTCATTGGGACCAAATGTCAGCGCTGCACCAACTCTGAAAAGAAGTACGGCCCTCCACAGACCTGCGAGCAGTGCAAGCAGCAGTGTGCCTTCGACAGGAAGGACGAGGGAAGGAGAAAGGTGACCAATCACGCATGCACATTCTTATTCAGTCGTATTACTCCTCCACACTCTCTGGCTGTGTTCTCTCACACTGCTTGTGTGTGTGCGTGATGTGATTCACCACTCTCTGACAGATTGACGAGTCACTGTCTCCAGATTTCAGCACAACTGAAAGCAGGAGTTTATCAGAGCTGTCATTAAATACTAGACATGTTGTAGAAAAATTCTGTTGTTTATGCACAAAAACAGATGAATCATTAAAGCCCACTTCTCCCACCAACGATAACAGCTTATCAGCCATTATTGCGTTCTTCGAAACATTTGGTGTTATGTCTTAAAGCAATAAATATTTTTTTTTTTGAAGGTTGACCTGTTTGAAACCATTAGTTAAAAAAACAACAACAATTAGATGATGTTAGTTGTACAGAAATTCACTTCACCTTGAAAATATTCAAACCATGTAGATGTACTTACTATTAACCTTTAATTGGAGCCTACAACTGCATTTTGACTAGTTTTATTATTTATCATTTTTTTTTTGCCATGAAAATCTTTGAGATGTTCTTACCTTTGTTTTTTTTTCCATTTAGAGGTAAAAAAAAAAAAAAAAAAGAAGTGTAAATTAAGTGTGGGTAGTAGGGACTTCACAATTTGTTTCACAATCCAAATCGATCTGGCAGAAATTTAAATAATGTCCTGAAGCCAACTTCACACTGGACGAGATGCATCACGATGTTTCTTTAAAATCTCTTTAAAAGTTGCTCCATCTTTAGTCCAATTTAGGCGAATTCGGCAGCATATGTTTGTGCCTGACAATGCTTATTATTTTGCTGTTTCTAGCTCATGCCTGCACAGTCCCTCATCATCCAATCTAATTTGAGTACTCAATCGATTCTGAACTTTTGAGAACTGATTCAGAATCATTTGAGCGAGAATCATGATTCATCAATGTATTTTTTTTATTTCTCCCTCCCCTAATGAACAGCAGTGTACGATTTTTCTATTCAAACAACTTGTGTGTGGGACTATTTTCTCTTCTAATCCAAATCATCTAATCCAAAGCTATTTGTTGGGTTTAGAGTTTTGACTTTTATAGGCTGTGAAATGAGATGTGTAACTGTAAAGCGCTCAAGACCAGTCTGGAACTACATTAGCTGTGCTTTTCCCTCAATTTTGTTCATCAGCCAATCAGAATTGTGCCTTCAACAGCTCCCATAGTATTTAAAGAACATGAAAATGATTTTACACACTCTTGCTATAGAAGTCTGTTTTCTCGTTCTGCAGGTGGATGGGAAACTCTTGTGTTGGCTATGCACATTGTCGTATCGTCGCGTTCTCCAAAAAACGAAAGAGCAACGAAAAGGCCTCGGCTCTTCCCACTCCAACTCCTCTTCCCTCAGCGAGAAAGAGCATCAGAGACACCATCACCATCATCAGCATCACAGACACGGAAGTTCACACCACAAGTGAGCACAGATGATGAAAAGCAAATGCCACAGAACATAAGTGGAATACATCCTTATTACATGAACACACACTTGTTTGTTGGATATCTTAATAAAAATTCTGTATGTGTGTTTTACAGAATGAGTGGAAACTTAAGTCCAGAGCAGGATCAGGGATTGTGGAAGCAGAGGTGGGATTCATCCCTTTTACTCGCTTTACTTTGTTTTATGTGTTATTTTTAAAGATGGATATACTCTAATTGTGTTTTCTTGTATAGCATTCAAAAGGAAACGCCAAAGAAAAAACCCAAACTAGAAACAAAGCCATCCAATGGAGACAGGTAATTACTTTTCACTGTATTTGTCAGTCTCTCAGTGAGGATCTGTTGAATTATTATTGCTTTTGATTCTAAAGCCATTTATTTTTCTTTCCCTCCAGTAGTTCGATCACTCAATCGATGGATTCTGGAGGCACGGATAACTTCATCTTGATTAGCCAGCTGAAAGAGGAAGTGATGTCACTGAAGCGCATGCTCCAGCAGAGAGACCAGACCATCCTTGAGAAAGACAGGAAGGTAATTTGTGATGTCATCTCCTGATTCTGCAATCTTTTTCAGCAAGGCTCACTTTCTCAGATTGATTTTTAAGACTGAAGTCAGTTGCAGGAAATACTACAAAGAAATAAATGGGTTTATAAACGTGTGTGTATATAATACATTGTTAGAATTATCTCTTTAAGCTTTTCCTGCTGTCTGTGATCAACTGCCCACTTCACAGTCCATTTGCTGCCAGAGTAGATAATCACCTCCGGGAAGTTGGCCCCCCACCCAACACAAAATGTCAGCAAAATAGTCTCATTCATTTGTGCTGCAAAAATATTAGTTTGTGCTTTTTTGGTTTTTGAGACATTAAAATAAAACTTGTAGGTCATTCAGCGGTCGCGCAGCCCCACCACATGCTTCAAATTCACCCCCAAATAGTCTCGTTCATTTGTGCTGGTGAAAGTTCTGTTTGTGCCGTTTCCACTATTAAAATATTACACATTCAAATATGGGAGATGATATCACCAGTCCCCCAACATGCTCCAAATTTAACCAAAATGGTCTTGTTTGTTTGTGCTGGTTATTTTAATAAATCGCAAAAACCAAAACAGCACAAACTAATATTTTTGCAGCACAAACGAACGGGACTATTTGGATGAATTTGCAGCATGTCGGGGGCTGATGATGGCATAGTCCATAATTCAATGAGTAATATTTTAATAACAAAAACAGCACAAACAAACGAGACTATTTTGGTTAAATTTGGAGCATGTTGGGTGGGGGGCCAACTTCACGGAGGTGATAATCGTGTTTACTACAAGTCCATAATTAAAGATTGGGTGCAGTAGAGTTTGTAATTCTTGTGATTTCGTGCATTTGTTTGAAGGAGCTTGCTGTATTGAAACTCAAAGTAATTTGAAACATTGAATATATTTCAGAGGCTTTAGTTTGTTTACCCTTAATTTCTTTTGAAATGTTCTATGATGGTCTGTTTGGTAATGAAACAAGGAAAACTGGTTTACTGCCATAGATGATATCAGCACTTAACTAAAACAGTAGATAAATGAATGACTTCTGTCCTTGAATAGTTTGCAGAGAACATTTCATAATTGTGTTTACGGTTTCAGCTGACTGAGCTGAAGGCAGACTTTCAGTACCAGGAGTCAAATATGCGGGTCAAGATGAACAACATGGAGAAAGCGCACAAAGAGGCCATGGAGCAGCAACAGGTCACTTTACACCATAATCTATTCAACACGTAATATTAACGGTGCTTTAGTTTCGGCGAGGCGAGGCTCAGTTTTGGAAACTTGCCATTGTGTTCCATACCTAATATTTGGCATTTTTTTTGTACGACCTCAGGTGAGGTACCAAGCGAGCTGCACCATTACCAAAATGTGGGGTACAGTAGTCAACATTCAAAGTGAATCAAAAATGTTTTTCAAAATTGTCATAGGACAAGAATGGGTGTTGTTCACTTCAAATGTTGACTACTGCATGTACACTGCTAATCACCAATTAGTCAGAGAGAATCGTCACTACCAGACACCATGGGATTTGTGACGCGAGACAATAAACCCATTATATTTAAATAGTCAGCTTCAGCCACTGCTCAAGAACAGCAATTGCAACTATAGCCATATGCCCATCCACTTTAAACGGTACCGAACTGCACTGGAAAAGCAGATAGAGCCAAACAAAACGAAGCAAGTGGCAGGCCATACCATTCACTGCACTGGAAAAATGGCTAAATACACTAAAATTATTAAATAAATCTATTTAATTGTGGGGCCTCACGGTGGCACAGTGGGTAGCACGTTCGCCTCACAGCAAGAAGGTCAATGGTTCGAGCCTCGGCTGGGTCAGTTGGCATTTCTGTGTTCTTCCCGTGTTGGCGTGGGTTTCCTCCGGGTGCTGTGGTTTCCCCCACAAGTCCAAAGACATGCGGTATAGGTGAATTGGGTAAGCTAAATTGTCCATAGTGTATGTGTATGTGTGAATAAGTGTGTATGGAGGTTTCCCAGTGATGGGTTGCAGCTGGAAGGGCATCCGCTGCTTAAAACGTGCTGGATCAGTTGGCGGTTCATTCCACTGTAGCGACACCAGATTAATAAAGGGACTAAGCCGAAATGAAAATGAATGAATGAATGAATATTTAATTGTGATTAGCGAGGCACTGATCTTGATTTCAACTGCTATTTAAAAAAAAGAAATCTTGAAAAAGAAAATTAGCTTCATCACTGACTGTAATATCTGCAGAGATTTTAAAATGACAGACATCCACGGCACTGTAAATACAATCCACAGAAAGATGTACTGCATATGTTAGCTTTAGCAAGTAGTGATTTAAAATCAATTAGTGGGTCTTTTTCTGGCCAGTCGATCTATAATTTTCACCAATTGAATGCATCCATGCTGAACCAAAGTACACATTTGCTTTTACAATTGAGTCCAAACTTTTCATCTGTAGTGTATGTATTATTCACCAACTGTGTGTTTGTTCATTTCTCAGGCGAAGAACAGAGAACTGTTGAAACAGGTTGCCGCTCTCTCAAAAGGCAAGAAGTTTGACCGCAGCAGCAGCTCTCTGCTGTTACCATAGCAATGACCTCACGCCATAGCAACGGCCCCTTACCCTAATGTGTCATTACTGTGAGGAAGCTTCACCCTCCATCGCTCACACATTATCTGTGTGTTGTGTTTTATTATTCTGATGATGTCACATATGCAAAACTCTCAAATTATTATTGTTTTTGTTTTCTTTTCTTTTTTAGGCTGTTTTAGTAATCATGTATATTTACAAAACAGACATAAATGTATAGAGCCATTTCAGGAGCCCTGGCTGATTCCAGCCTCAGATCTCATATGCAAAATGTTTCTGAAAACTGACAGAAAGAAGCAGAGGTGCTGTCGACAAATGTATGGTAATATTATGAATTGTACATGTGTTGGATATGCTGAACCGTTTTATATATTCTCAGTTCATCTCTCTTTCTATGTCTTTAATCTATTTCTCTCTCTCTTTCTCTCTATCTGAATCATGGGAAGACTGTATTACTGCATGTCTTACTGCCTGGTCAACCATGTGGTTTTGTATATTAACTGATTGCTCTGTTTTGTTTGGCTTTGTATTAGTGATATTTCAGAGATGAATTTCGCAGGCCTGTATGAGACACTGCTGTTTTAGTGAGCGAGGCTCTTATGTCCCCCCCCCCCCCCCCCCCCGCATCCTCTTTTTTTTTTTGTCAGACACTTTTGTACTTTTTTTTTTTTCTGCAACACAGACGTTTCAGGAATATTAAAGCTAGTAAAAACCTTTAAACAAACCTCTATCCTCATTAAGCATGCGTTCCGAATGTGCATTGCTATATTAATTTTGTTGTTGTTGTTTTTTTAACTTATGAATTATTTTCCTAACATTAAATTTGAAGTTTTCATGTAGTCCTTTGCTAATTATAAATTATACAATGCAAGTAACTCGTAAAAGTACTCTTTTATATAATGTATTCTGACAACTTGGAGTACTTTCTTGTTACTTTTTACCTCACTTGTTTAGCTTCCCTACGAATATTGTAATATAAATACATTTTGTATAAAAATAAAAGGAAAAAAGTCACTAGCCAACATTAGAAAAGTGTAATCATGTGCAAGTTAGGATTAAATTCTGAATTTTATATATATATATATATATATATATAGCAAATGCGACACGATTGGGAAATATTGCTACATCATGTGCCACGACATCAACCGTGGTTATTAGTTTTATTCTTTTTAAAGTTATACTGTTATTCACTTCAGGAAATTGAAAATAGCACCTCAAATTAATGTTTTTAAAAAGGGAATTTATTTGTTTAAAGTATATAGTTTTATGTAATCCCCAACATAGTTCATGGTTGATGTGTTTGTACTATGTGTATTTATTTTTGTTAATTTATTTTATATATTATGATTTTTTTGGAATAATTGTATGTCTTGATGTATTGTATGTTGGGCATTTCTCAGTTTGTAAAAGATTAGTCAATTTACTTCAGGAAATTGACAATGGCTGATCGGTGATGTTGCAACCGCACTGCTAGATGTCAGTACAAGTCAAGACTAACTTTGCTCTCAACAAAGACTTTATAAACTTTCTTTCATTGTGGTTGGCAGTATTTATATATATATATATATATATATATATATATATATATATATATTTTTTTTTTTTTAAATACGAATATAACTGATTGATTCGGTGGATTGTTGTGAGTATTGTAAGAGGTCTGTGGAAGACTCGCTTTTCGCTTCAATGTTTGTCCTTCTGCGACTACCGTAACGTATCCTCACACGTGATGTTCTGTGCGTGTCGCGGTGGCTGATGGGATATCCGCGAGGAGCAACAACAGCCGAGCTAATCTTGAACAAACTGTAAAACTGGCGTTATTTATTTAGTCGTTTGGGATTAGAACAATACATTTTCGCCTTGATATATTTTAAAGCGTACAGTGGGATTTATTTTTTCCTGCTGCAGGTAAGAGTTAAAATTACACAACGCAAGGTTCTGTTGAACATATCTAACACTACTAACACTTAACATTAGCAGGAACAGTTGTGGAGTATAACAGCGTTTATCTAAAACATCTCACCCGTTTACATTACATTTTTATAAATGCTCAAATACCGCTACATCTTTGGTATATTAGACGCTTGCAATGATTAAGAGAGTTATGACAGTAAATTATATGTTGGTTGAATATTTAGTAACGTTACAAGTGTTGCCACGAATATAGCCAATGCTGCTGATATGGCGTTAAAACTTAAATAAATAAATATTACACACTTGTCTCACTTATCTGAAGAATGCATGATTAATTTGTTCACCCCAAAATGCAAAATGAATCGCCATTTACATACCCACTAGAGTAGGGGTGTCAAACTGGAGGGCCTGGAGCGTCGCAGCTCTGCACAGTTTAGTTCCAGCCCTGCTTCAACACACTTACCTGTAGGTTTAAAACAAGCCTAAATGACTCAATTAGTTCTATCAGGTGTGTTTAATTAGGGTTGGAACTAAACTGTGCAGAGCTGCGGCCCTCCTGGAACTGAGTTTGATACCTGTGCTTTAGCGGTTACAAATCTAATTAGTTTCTTCTGTTTAACAAGAAAGAAGATATTTTAAAGCTGAAAACCTGTAACTTCCATAGTTAGAGTGAATACTGTGGAAGTCAATGGTTACAGGTTTCCAGCTTTTTTTCAAAACATCTCCTGTTGTGTTCAACTGTATAAAGAAACTCAAACGGGTTTGCAATCACTTGATTGTGAGTAAATGTTTCAGTTATGGCTGAACTATCCCTTAATGTTGATGTTTAAATAATGTATTAATTTCAGGTAATCGAAGATGACTACCGCAGCAAGGCCAACGTTTGAGCCAGCACGAGGAGGACGGGGCAAAGGAGAGGGCGACCTGAGTGCTCTATCCAAACAGTACTCCAGCAGGGACCTGCCAGGACACACTAAAATCAAATACAGGTGAAGCTGATGTCTCTTTAGCAAAAGAATCCATTATGTGTCATCCTCAGTGTGCGAAAGTCATATAGGATTTTTGCGAGGCAGAGAGAGTTCCTTTAACCCATGTGTCCCTGCAGGCAGCCCACCCAGGATGCTCCCGAGGAGGTGAGAGCCCGTGATTTCAGACGTGAGCTGGAGGAGAGAGAGAGAGCTGCTGTCAAGGGCAGAGACAGAGGAACGAGAGGTGAGGAAGTTTGGCATTAATTGACCCTATTCTTCATGTATAAGTGGGTGCAGCCAATGGAATCTGAAACTTCCGGTCTCATTCACTTCCATTGGATATTTAGATGTTAAAAACAACTCGATATGCTGCTTGATGTTGCAAACTGAGATTTTGTCATGTTATTCTGCTTTTTATGTACAGTCATGAACGCATTGTTTGTAGAGCAAGTAGTTTGACCCTTTTCTACAGTTTATTATTCCTAGTCATTTCTCCCATAGGCAACTGAATCGAAAGTTCAAGAATAAACGCACTTCTGCATTGTAGAATAAGGTCAATAGATGTGTCATTGGATTTGCCATTTGCATTTAGCGGAAGAGTTGAAAATGGAGAGGTGAAGTTGGACATTGTTCAACATGTTCAGATGTTGTTTCTTACTTATCGCAAGATGCTGTTGATTTTAATCTGTTGTTTCAGATGTTCTCATGTAGCAGTGTAAGCATTTTTTAAATCAGTAGTTGTCAACTTTAATTCAGTATCTGTATGTACAAGAATATAGTTAGAGATGTATAAAATAAAAAAATTGTAAGCATCCACTGTTTAAATGTCAGATTATTTTATTAAAATATCCACAAAAACGTTAGCTCTCTTATGAATTTCCTTAAATTATCCTAAATCTTTAAAAGATTTTCAGATCTAGAACTATTTTGATAGAAAATAAGTTATAGAGAATATTTTTAGGTTCTAAAGAATAAGCTATGCTTATGACATCACACACACACCCTCTATCTTCCCTCTGGTTTGGTTTTATAGAAAATGGGGAAACATCAAAGTTGCTTTAATATGTTGTGTGTTTTATTAGACTCCTTAGAGCTGCATTATAACAGAATCCTAAAATGTCTTTTTGTCGCGTCATGCTCATTTCTCATCAGCAATTGTTACAGCTGTCTTTTTCACTTCGATGCCTCTTAGCCTTACTGCGCTTCATACTATCATGATAATATGTTTGACAATTCCTCACTCAATCACATCATCCAACTACGCCTTTGATTGTTGTGAATGCGTGCCCTCTAGTGGCAAAAATGACATGCTGTGTCTTTGTTTTCAACACGTTTCAAATGATAAAATGTGGCATTTTAAAAATAAAAATACGGTAAGTATCTCAGATCAGACAAAATATCTAACCGGCGCATACACAGGTTTAAGTCTTGACAGTGATCAATCAATATGTAAATATTTTATCACAATTTATGAGCATTAATTGTAATTCCATTTTCCCTTTAGAACACACAACTTCCTCATCTTCATCTTCTTCATCCTCCTCATCAAAGCGTCCACGTCTGGATCAGATTCCTGCTGCCAACCTGGATGCAGACGATCCCCTCACTGATGTACATGCACTCTCTAACAGACACTCGGGTATGGTTGCAGGTTGATTTTTGGCAGTAGTTTAAAGATGAGTTTGTGTATGTTGTAGGATGAAGACGACTCTGGCTCCGATTCTGACAGTGATGATGACACTGCCGCCCTCCTGGCCGAACTGGAGAAGATCAAAAAGGAGCGAGCTGAGGAGCAGGAGAGGAAGGTGAACCTCACTGACCATTTACCTCCAATATTTGTCATCAAATACATATAGTTGAGAATTATTGAAAAATAAACCCCTTCGAGGTGATCCTGATTGTTTTGTCAGGGTTTCTTTTGTTATAATCACCATTAAATTAGGGATATTTAGGCTGTGCATTTTATTGAATTGTGTGTGTGTGTCAAGGAAAGGGAACAGAAAGCAGAGGAAGAGAGGATACGTATGGAGAATATTCTGAGTGGGAATCCTCTGCTTAATCTGGCTGGCCAACAGCAGCAGCAGCAGCAGCAACAACAACAACAAACACAAACCAAGAACACATTTAGCGTGAAGAGAAGGTAACGTTGGCCGCATTTACACCACATGCAAGTGACCCAATTTTTTTAATTTATTTTTTTAACTCTGTATTGATGCATATTATTCAGAGTTACAGTATCAAATATAAAAAATCAATAAGACATCAGTTGTTTCAATCTATCACCAGAAAACAAAAGTCCCATTTTTATTTTGAATTTTTCTTCTCATGTGGCACAGACCAGATAAGGGCCACGTACAAGCAGGAAAAATTGCATTGTGATATACTCAGTGATATGATCAGTTTCAGTGTTCATATGTGAAAATAAATTATATACGAATAAGATGTGTGTATTTGCATTTTGTGTAAATGGGTAGATCAGGTTTTCACCTGTCAATGCAAGTCATACGTCATTGAAAAATGGTAGCAAATAATGTCATTAATCAGCCAACTCTGATGCTGACATTTCAGAACAGAATCCTGCATGAGTTCTAAATCTCACATACAAGGGGAAAGAAATGTAAGAGTCAGTCCAGCCAAACTCTTGATTTTAAACTCTTACACTTTTTTTTTTTTTTTTTTTCAACTGACACGTCATGCAATGAAGTGCTTTTCTATTTGAGCTGTCAACTACACAGCTTTGTTATAAACACACAAAATGCTAAATACTAGTTCACATAATGTTGGTTGTGCCCATTATGTTAAGGCTTAGAACTGAGATGTTTTTAAGTGAGTTCAGAAACGGTGCTTAGCGCAATAAAAATAACTCCCTTTGCTGTGACTTTATGGTAAAGCACCGAAGAAAGCTTGGTATGACCCTTTTAAAACAAAGTCCAGATGACAATAAAAAAATAACTCATTTTGTTGATAAATACTGTAGTTATTATGCAAGTATCCAAAATGCTGGAATTGAATAGACGTGGCCAAAAAGTATAGTTTTCAGTAACTGCTTTCAGTAACATGTAAACATTCACATTTTTTTGTTTTTGGCAGGTGGGATGATGACGTTGTGTTTAAGAACTGTGCTAAAGGAGTGGATGAATCACGAAAAGAGAAGCGCTTTGTTAATGACACCCTGCGCTCTGAATTCCACAAGAAATTCATGGAGAAATATGTTAAATAAAAGACGTCCAGTGTTGGAATTGCATTTCAGCCGTTTTTAAAAACTTTTTTTTTTTGTCTTTAGTAAATATGTGTCCTCCTTTTTAAAATGTGGTCTTTCAGTTCTGCTGTTTAGTTAGTTTGGAAATGGTACCAATAAATCTTTTCATTCTACTGTATTTACATGTGCTTTACTTGTACTGTGAATGTCATTTATTTTGTTCATAATTTTACTCTGAATGACCATGTGCCCTGTTTGTCCTGAATATTAGATTAATTAAAAACCATTCATGTGTGCACTTTGGTTGATTTAGGTTATAGCGTATTGTTTTTGTCTTTTCTTTCATAAAAGCAGAGCTGGCTTGAGAAAACTGAACAGCGTCCAACCGGCATGCATTCTTCCACAAGGGCTCTCTATTATGCTCCTGCCAGTAATTTGAGCTGTCATTTTCAGCATGCTTTATACTCTCCATTCAAGTCAGTTTTATTTATTTAGGACTTTTAACAATAGTGATTGTGTCAAAGCAATCATACAAAGCAACATGACCCCAATGAGCAAGAAACAGGCAACAGTTTCGCAGAAAAACTCCCTTAATATACCAAGTGTGGAACCAAGCCCAAAAAAAGAAAAAGCCAGTTTTCTTGTTTACCCTCAAGACTTCTTTCTAAGACTTGTGTGATTATATAGTTAGTCTGTTAATAGCCACAACCATTTGCTTAAAAAAATAAACCAGCTGTGAATGGCTTGCGTCCTGATAGCAAGCCAACAGTCAGTAACTGCATTAAAATGGCTTGTGGTAGGAAATTATCCCCTTTACTCACACTCAAGCTATTAGGTGTATATGACTTTTATCGAAATTCTTTCATATCTTTGCCTTTTCTAGCTTTGGAATGGTGCCTGCGTTTTTTATGCTCCAAAAAACACTGATGTGTAAATGAATTCCTTCTGAATTGAACGGATGGGGGTTTGTAAGAAATATTGTCATATTTAAAACTTCATAAACCATTATCTTGGCGTTAATGACAGTTAAGATGTATGGCATAGGCGTATAGGCAGCTGGGAATTTATGACCTGTCTTTGGAGTGAGAAATGAACAGAAGTGAATTGCTTTGACAGCACTATAGAGTTTATATTAAGTATCCATCTTAAAATGTTTCATTTCTGCCTATCTAAAAAAACTCATATTGAACTTCTAGTTCTGTTTTCTTTCCATCATTTTCACCTTCTAATAAATGCCATATAAGAACCATTTTATATTCCCAAAGGTCTTTTTAGTAAAAGGCTTTGGAAGATCATCTTAGTGTGCAGAACTTTTTAAAGACAACAATAATAAACCTTTTGTGTATTGAACAGGTTCTGCTGGTGTTCAAGTTTCTTCATGGAATCCTCAGAACTGTTAAACATAAGGGAACAATGGTTCCACAAGGATCCTTTCAAAGGTTCTTTAGAATTAAAAATGTTCTCCACACAAAAAGGGGTTTCAAGTACTTATAAAATCAACGAAGAGGTTTTTTTTGGAACCTAAAATGGATCATCTATGGCACTACTGCAAAAAAAGGGAAAAAACTGCAAACGTTAACAAAAAAACAACTTGATTCTTTTGTGAAGGTGTGCTGCAGATATTGAAGTTTTAAGTGGATTTGTTTTTCTTTTAGTTTCAGAGGGCATTCATTAACCCACAATAGTTGTAAGGATAACTTTTGATGGGTGAATGCCCTTTATAGAGCTCCAGAACTCATGCATTATTCAATGCCCTTGGAAGCAGCCATTTTTAATAGAACCACTGAAGAGGAATTCACTTAGGTTGCCCTGAAGGTTAGTCAAATCAAGGATAGACTGCATTTTGGGGTCAACAATTCATTGATTCAAGTGTTAACACAATTCAAGTGTTAGAGCGCACATGCAGCTCTATGATGTTTTTTATGTGGACGACATTCATGAAACCCTACACTTGAGGGCGGCACATGTTCTTGTCAGACCTGTTCTGTTGGCAGCTGTCTGGCCCATAACCAATGACCCTAAAGTGATTATTCACATGTCCAAGTAATGTGTTTTTTTTTCCACACGATAAATGTGAATCAACAGAGGGAGTGTTTGACTTACTGAACTATGTGTTCTTCAATGTCTGTGAAAGTTCTCACCTCTGACGTGCCTGATTGTGTAAGTGAGCTAAAGGAAAAACTGTTTGTCAAGACTGCGTGTGTAAAGGAAACACCTACTGTCTGATATTCCCTCTGAAAACTCCGACGAAACCTCAGAACTTCCTCTGAAAACTCTGCCTTCGGATTGGCTGATTCGGGCGGGTGGGCGCAAAACGAGGCTTACTGGAATTGCGACTACAAAATTCATCCAATCAGCCAAAAGAGACACAGAAAGAGAGAGAGAGAGAAAGAAAGAGAGAGAGAGAGTGAGAAAAGGGAAGCCCAGACCTCTTGTTGCAGTTGCTGGCCGTCTGTCTGAAGAAGGAGAAGAAGAACTGCCGTGCTCTGTTCATTTGTAGGTAGAAATTCAGCTTTTTTTAAAGCCCTTTGCCTTGAGTATGAAGTTTGACTAAATGAAGATGCTTTCTTTTTCTATTTTAATGCTGTTTATCTGCATGGGAGGATATGTTTAGAGAGACATGAAATGTTTACTGTAAACACCATATCTACTGCATGTCTATAAACAGTTGTAGATATCACTGGAGACAAAAGGTTTGTGTATGTGAGAGTTTTGTCTTGATCTATGGATCAGAAATAACTAAAACTCTTGAGTATATTAAGTCATATTCCTTTTTTTAACCTGAACACGTTTGGTTGATCAGTTATTATTATACCAGATGTATTGTGTGTTTTATGTATGAACTATAATAGCTCCTTCATAAACATATTATTAATTATTCATGAAACACAGAAGAAATACAGATATGGCAGTTTGCTTCTGTCAAAAGTTAAATTAGTAAGTTTTAGCTTGGGAAAAGGTCCTGTAGTAATGTACATACAAATAAACTAGTGTTGGTTTCTAGTCAACACTTATGAGAAATATGTGATTACGCTATTTATTATCCTGTGTTAATGCTTAAAGGTTTCATGTTATCGTTCATTAGCTTGTTAACACATGTAAACAGAAACGATATTTGATTTTTAAAGATGAGCTTAAAGTTGGATGATGTAGAAGTGTTGTTTATTGTTAATGTTAAATCATTTAGCTGATGCTATAATTGTATATTTAAATAAAAAACTTCTGTTATATTTTGCTATTTAAAAACATTTATAATACTGCTCTAAGGTTTGGGGTTCCATTCGCTCAATTTTTTAAAAAGAAGTCTCTCATGTTTTCTGTGTTTCATTTAAAAATATATATATATATTTCTGTTATGGCAAAACTGATCTTTCAGTAGCCATACTCCAGTCTTAACTGTCCTTCAGAAATCAGTTTTAGAAACATTCAAGATCAAACAGATCAAGAAACATTAGTTATTATTGTCATTAGTATTAAGAGAAAGTTGACATTGGGATGCATTTTTCTTCAGGAATCTTTCAAATCTGTATTTTAAAAAAAACTATTATTTATTTATTTTTTTAACCCGTTTGCTTTAATTAAGCTAATACATCCTTTGTGAGTAAAAGTAGCAGTTTTCTTTCAAAAAAAGACTAATTTGAAAAATATTTATCGACCAAGCCCAAAACTTTGAATGGCATTAAATATTGCTCCAACAACAGACCAGACAACCTGATGATGTCATTTTCTGATTCATCTACCTTTTCACGTTAGAAAAATGTGATTTCTCCACACCGGATGAGAGTTTGTTTGACAGATGCCTCAGTTTTTTTAGACAGTTTTTCCACGTTTAAGTGGGTCATCTGACTTCCTGAACGTGCAATCGCTTGAATCCCTCCTTAAACTATGATGTCATCAGTTTAAAACGGTGGTCTTCAACACTGGGTAGTGTTAAAGCAACCCTGTTGCTGCTTAATAATAATCTTTTCATTCACAGGCAAGCAATCATCAGAATAATTGAATTTGTGCTTCTGAAACAAGTTTAAGTGGCTCTTTCAGTCTTGACTACAAACAATTTTAAATCAAAATTTAACTTCTCTATTTAAGTCATTGATTATTTTGCCATGCAAACAGCCTACACATCCTCTTTAAGTTTGATCTGGTGTGTGTGTGTGTGTATGTGTGTGTGCGTGTGTGTGTGTTGCTCAGAATAAATATTTAGTCTGATAGTGCACTACCCACAAACACGGATGTTTCTTGATGCTTCCTAAGGGTTTTTTGAGCGTTAGCAGTAGGTTTGTGGTGAAGTACTTGCTAAATCAGCCATTCAATCACACGCACATGCATCTAAGTCTTCTTACTCTTCCTGTTTTCCTCTTTTTGACAATTGCTTCTTGTCTAACCAATAGAAAACATTTTTTTCTGTGTCTTTTCAGTCACCCACAGGGGTTTCTGCTCTAATTCTGGACACAAAGAGAGGATTGATGTTTCTGATCATGTGTTTTTACTTTTTCCGTGCTTAATGATTGATGATTGATCATATGGAAATATGTTGGTATGTGTGTGTTGTGTGTGCAGGTTATGATGCCCCAATGTGAGAGAGCGAGGAGTATAAGTGGACGTCCAGAAGGACCGTATCGGGCAGTAGAAAGCATAGATGCGCTTGTTATGCAGGGCTTTGAAGGAGTGGACACTCTGGACAAACTTTTTGTACACGCTGTGAAGAGATTCAATCAGGCACCCTGTTTGGGCACCAGAGAGGTGCTTAGCGAAGAAGAAGAAAAACAACCCAATGGGAAGATCTTCAAAAAAGTAAATTCATTCACTGATTGAGTTTCAGTATTGGTTTAATTGTATAAGATTATTACAGTCAGGAAAGTGGACCAAAAAGGAAGGCAAATATAGGATAAAACACTCTAAAAGCTATAAGCAACAACAGTTTGTTTGGTAAAAGGGCTTATATTTGCAGCATTTCTTTTACTTTTAATCTTTCTAATTGTCATGCATCTACAGTAGATTCTTACATTTATTCATATAACAGTTTATTCATTCAGTAATAAAATAGGAGACTATCATTATGAATGGGTATTTGACTCATTGGCTTGAATGACTTAAAAAGTTGTTGTCTGGAGATTAAGTTTAAAACTGATTTATGTTTATTTTTTATTTATTTTTTACGCAATGTAAAATAGTGATATTAGAAGATGGGAAAATGAGCATCTGGCACACAACTTCACAGTAGGCCAACATGGTATTCGCTGACCAAAAAAACAGACAGATGGTCACCCAGAAAGCTGTTGGCAACAGCTGATATGGAGTATGTTTATTTCTTTGTAGCTGGTCTTGGGGAACTACAGCTGGATGAACTATGAAACTGTCAACCAAGCAGTGGAGTCTTTTGGCAGCGGTCTGGCAGCTCTGGGTCAAAAGCCAAGTCAAACCATTGCCATCTTCTGCGAGACACGGGCAGAATGGATGATCACAGCGCAGGCCTGCTTCAGACGCAACTACCCATGTAATACAATCACAGCTTCTCCTCTAAACACTGTTCAATCAAAATGAATCAAAACTAGCATATAGTTTTACATCATTTACAGAAGACACACACTAAAATACTATTCCATATCGCAATAGTAAAAATCTTGTCAGGCACACGTAGAACAAGAATCATTTGGTATATTAAATCATTAACTTGCAAACAAACAAAGTTACTATTAGTTACTCATTGAATCATTCATTCAGACTATTTGTTTTACCAACACATTAGAAACATCATTTAGACTATTTAAATAGAACAGAATAATTGAAGAACAATAAAAACTGTAGCTTATCTCCTATTGGCTTATCATTTGAAAAATATTTTGCACTCAAATTTATAAAAATGAATTTCACACATAAAATTATATAAAATTTGCTTATCAAAGTTGCTTAAAAGTAACATGGTTTGTTTAGTCATTTCTGTCATCATTTGACGTTAATACTACTTTTTCAAGCGCAACATCTACTTTGTGTGTCAGTGTTAGTTAAGTGTTATTATATTTTTATGGTTATATTATTTAGTTTAGATTTTTATTTTTGTAAAATACTGTAATATTTTTATTACTGCTTGTTTTTTTTCTGTTTTAATAAAAATAGTAATAATTTTATTTGTATAGCACTTTTCATACATAAAATGCAGCTCAAAGTGCTTCACAAGCATAAAACAAATATTAGTACAAGGCATGTTTATTGATAGAGCACAGTTCCTACACAATGGTTATTCAATAAACATCAAGTATAAGAAATAAAAACAACAAAGAACAGATTACAAAATATTTTAAAACAGGTTTAAAGGAGAGAAAAAAAGTCAATTTTACTCAATTTTTTATTTGTAAGCGTGACGCAGACAATATATCATCAAACTAAGCCATTCTTTTAAAGTAACACAATGTCAGGAGCCATCAATACCGTATCTGTGTTTGCAGTGGTGACGCTGTATGCGACTCTGGGTGAAGATGCTGTTGCTTTTGGGCTCAATCAATGTGGCGCCACTCATCTCATCACCAGCACAGAACTGCTGCAAACTAAACTGAAGGTACACAAAACCACAGGCACAGTCGTGTTTCTCTGCGTATCTGTGTGATCTGACTAAATGCATCTCTCTATTGCAGAATGTTTTGAGTGCAGTCTCAGGGTTGCAGCACGTTATCTATGTAGGCAGTGGTGAAGTACATCAAGCTGATTACCCACAATCCCTGATCATCCACAGCATGCAGGAAGTGACAGAGCTCGGGGCGAAGCCAGAGAACTGTGAGCAGCATGCTAATCAATTACTTGCAGCCAATCTAAACTGGTTCACATGCTGATACACACTTTGTCTGTCTGTGTGTCTGTCTGTCTGTCTGTGGATCAGTAAGTGTAGAGTACGAGAGGCCGAGTGCATCTGATCTGGCGGTGGTGATGTACACCAGTGGCTCTACAGGGAATCCTAAAGGAGTGAAGATGCAACACAGTAATCTGATCGCTGGGATGGTGGGTCAGTGTCAGCGCATCCCGGGCCTGGGGTGAGAAACTGTAACACCAGCACCAGTTCACAAGTTTGCATGTTTTACCTTCACAGTGGAGAGACACATTACTTCTAGCTTAAAGGCCCATGAAGTGCTTTGAAATGTGCATTTATTATTTGATGTTTGAAGTAATCTCAACTGAAACATGAAGAGAGGGTGGGGACATAGAGTAGCTCCTCCCCCTTGTTTAAAAGACACCCAATGACATTTAGTTTTATCACAGCTCCATTATTTATTAATTAATTATTTTATATTATTATTTATCACAGTGGTTGCACATCAAATAAAAGCAAAAGAAAAGTACATTTAAGGGTGCGGGACATGTCAGATTCTTTGATCCATTTAGGCTCAAGTTCTGTTTACTGTTTTGTAGCGCACTAACACTAACATACTGATACTAAACAACATTATTTTCATTTCCCTGGGCCTTAAAATCAAAATGTACAATATTTATTTTGCTAGTGTACATTGTCATTCTTTAGATGAACAATTAATCAGCGCAAATTAATCCACTGAATAAAAATGTTTGTTTTGGTAATCTTCAGTTAATGCCTGATCATTTGGTTTTGCATTTGGAGTGGCGTTCTTTCTCTGTTGATGTCCATTTGACGGCTTCAGCCACAATAATCTTAAACCCGATTGTTAGTTTGCTATGAGGGAATGATTCGCAAAAAGAAAGCCATGTCCCCCTATTCAATATTCCATTTTAGTCGGAAGTATATCAACACTAACTTCTGGTCCACGCAGACTTTATAGGTATTGATAATTTACTAATTTTCAACTTACTCTAATACTGTTTGAGTGTCTTTCTTCAGTTGACCACAAAAGAAGATATTTTGAAGTATGTTGAAAAATGGCAGAAATTGACTTCCATAGTATTTTCTTTTCATACTGATGATGCCAATTGTTACCTGTTTCCAGCATACTTCAAAATACTTTCTTTTGTGTTCAACGAAAGAAGGAAACTTAATAAGTTTTGGAATAAGTGGAAGGTATATATAATTATATTATTTATTCATTTTTTGCTATTGCATTTTAGCTTTCACTTTAATTCTAGTTACAATTTTTAGCCATTTTAAGATGCAGTTTAAAATTTTTATTAGTTTTTGTTTTTATAAACATTCACATTTAAATTAAAATATTTTTGTTAGTGTGTTGTAGTAATTTTGATACTTCATCATAAATGTTTTTGTTTTTTCAATTATTTCCCAAAGCAACAGTTCTCATTTTCAGTTATGTCTTTAAAAGAAAATCTTACTGAAATAATTATAATTTTCTGATTGTAATATGAAGTAGCGTGTCTTTAACAATGTTGAAATATTGTGATACATTTGTTTTCAGTCTTTGTTAAAAAGAAACTTTAGTTGACATTTTTTATTGGAATATACAACATTTCTAAATTCAATATTTAAAAAAGTAAATAAAAAAAATACATTTATTAAAATACATAAATATATATTATGGGGCAGCACGGTGACGCAGTGGGTAGCACAATCGCCTCACAGCAAGAAGGTCGCTGGTTCGATCCTCGGCTGTGTCAGTTGACGTTTCTGTGTGGAGTTTGCATGTTCTCCCTGTGTTTGTGTGGGTTTCCTCCGGGTGCTCCGGTTTCCCCCACAAGTCCAAAGACATGCGGTACAGGTGAATTGGGTAAGCTAAATTGTCCGTAGTGTACGAGTGTGAATGAGTGTGTATGGATGTTTCCCAGTGATGGGTTGCAGCTGGAAGGGCATCCGCTGCGTAAAACATATGCTGGATAAGTTGACGGTTCATTCCGCTGTGACGACCCCTGATTAATAAAGAGACTAAGCCGAAAAGAAAATGAATGAATGAATGAAATATATATTATAATATGTTTATAAAACAAACATTTAATTTAATTTAATAAAGTGATAATAATTTTTGGTAATAGCTAGTGGTAATGGTTTTAGTTGATCGTATTATTGCCGTGTGTGTGTATATACAGGTCTCAGGACACAATAGTATCTTACCTTCCACTGGCTCACGTACTGGAGCTGACAGCAGAAATCTCCTGTTTGTCACATGGCTGCAGACTTGGATATTCCTCCCCACACACACTCACGGACCAGGTAACACACACACACCCTTGTCCTTTATCATCATCAATTTCTTTATTCTCCGTGTTTGACCTGTGCTGTTCTCTGTTCAGTCCAGTAAAATAAAGAAAGGCAGTAAAGGAGACTGTTCTGTGCTTAAACCCACTCTGATAGCAGCAGTGCCGGTGAGATTTCTCATATAAGAATTTTTCCTTCAAGTATATATATATATATTTTCCTTTCTTTTTACTCAGCTTTTGTGTGTTTGTGTAGGAGATCATGGACAGAATCTGCAAGAATGTTAATGGGAAGCTGCGAGAGATGTCAGTCATAAAGAGGACTCTGTTTAAATTGGGTTTTGACTATAAACTACAACAGGTCTCAAAAGGAGCCGATTCTCCTGTGTGTGACATGTGAGTCACTTATACAGATGATATCTGTCTGTTTGTCTGTCTGTTTGTCTGTCTGTCTATTTGTCTGTTTATCCATCCATGCATTTTGGCCTGAACAATAACTGTAAAATAAAATAGTCAAAATAACTGCTGCCTAATTGGGTATTATAAAAACACTGCAAAACAAGTTATTGTAGCAGAAGAAGCTGACACTCTGAAATTGAACACAACAACAACAGCTACAGTTTTGTTAAGTAAAAACATTTGCATATTAGCAGTCAGACCTCACTAAAGTCACAGTTAATATCAGCGGCTGACACATTACTTAACATGTCTACTTCCTTTTTTTTTTCAAAATAAGGTTTTGAGACTCAACATGCTACATTTTTAAATATATGTTTTATTTATATAAATTGTTCCCATGGGTGGTGCGGTGGCGCAGTGGGTAGCGCTGTCGCCTCACAGCAAGAAGGTCGCTGGTTTGAGCCTTAGCTTGGTCAGTTGGCATGTGGAGTTTCCATGTTCTCCCCGTGTTCGCGTGGGTTTGAATTGGGTAAGCTACACTGGCCATAGTATATATGTGCGAATGAGAGTGTATGGGTGTTTCCCAGTGTTGGGTTGCAGCTGGAAGGGCATCCGCTGGATAAGTTGGCGGTACGTTCCACTGTGGTGACCCCTGATAAATAAAGGGACTGAGCTGAAAAGAAAATGAATGAATGAAATTGTTCCCACACAAAAGAGCCTATTTAATGCACAGTGCAAACATGTATTTAAAAGTAGTAAAACAAAATCCAGAGGTTTCCTGAGCTCTTGTCATTTTTGTTTAATAAATAAATCATTACTTCATTCATTTTCCTTCGACTTAGTCCCTTTATTCATTAGGGGTCTCCACAGCAGAATGAACCACCAACTTGTGGTTCAACTTGCTGATGCCTTTCCAGCTGCAACCCAGTACTGGGGAACATCCATACACACTCATTCACACACATACACTACAGACAATTTAGTTTATTAAATTCACCTATAGCGCATGTCTTTGAACTGTGGGGGAAACCGGAGCACCTGAAGGAAGCCCACGCAGAAATGCCAACTGACCTAGCCGGGACTCAGCGACCTTCTTGCTGTGAGGCGACAGTGCTAACCCACTGAGCCATCGGGTCGCCTTAAATAAAACATTATATACTAATTCATACATTAATACTAGTTTCAATATTATTACAGTATTTAAATGGTGAAATAGTATAATTGCTTAACTTATCATAAGCCTGTATCATGACATTGTGTTGACATTTTGCGACCTAAATGGCCAGCAGGTTTGCAAATTTTTTCCACATTATACCCCAATGCAAATATTGTCTAATTGGCTTCATATAAATAGTTTTAGTTCTTTTTTTGGTCTTGAGGGTTTTAATATGAAAAAAAAAAACGCTCTCCAAAACAACAGTAAAGACACCATAACAGAATAGGACACATTGCCAAATATTTGCTCTTTCTCTTTTGTTCAAGTTTTATGATGATGTAATCGTGTGTTTTTCTCAGGCTGTTCTTCAAGCAAGTGAATGCGCTTCTGGGAGGCTGTGTGCGCCGTATGTTGAGCGGAGGGGCTCCACTGTCTGCTTCCACACAGAGATTTATGAACGTGTGTTTCTGTCCCATTGCTGTGGGTTATGGCCTTACAGAGACTTGTGGAGCGGGCACCATATCAGACTGTGAGTACACAAAAAAATAGTGTGTGACGTTTTTCCTGCATGTGTCTATGGCTATATTCCTGTGCTGACATGTTCAAGCTTGTGTTTGTGTGTTTTTTAGCTTCAGATTACAGTACAGGGCGAGTTGGAGCTCCTCTCATTTGCTCTGAAATAAAACTGCGAGACTGGCCTGAGGGTAAGACGGAGACACGCGCACACACACACACACACACACACACACACACACACACACACACACACACACAGTGGGTTTACGTGTTGTTAGGGCTGTATTCTTTCCCCTTGCTCATACCCTACTCGTAAGCTTATTTATGTTAACAAATGTGGTGTTGCAGTGGTGTAGCAAATTTTATCTCCACAATGTAGAGAATACCAGGATCACATACACACACATTATTATTATTATTGTTATTTTCTTTTTTATGTTCCCATAGACATAATGATTTTTAAACTGTAAATTCTTTACACTTACCCAACCCTACCCCTAAACCAGACCTGAAATGTATTTTACATTTTTTAAATGCTTCATTCTTCATTCAACAAAAAAGTGAAGTGGAAAAGGAAAGTAAAGTGACAAAACTAACAAGAATTATTCTACCAAACAAATGTAAGGACAAATGTTTTGCAAAAATAATTTGCAGATTGTTATGATAGTTCGGACAAAGTTCCAAATGCAGCTTTATTTAAGTAAAGTATGGTCATGCAGGCAATGGTCAACCAGTGTAGACAGCAACAGCAGGGTTAATCCAAAACATATTCAAGTGAACAGGCAAATGGTCAGGGAAGGGAGCAAACCATCAAAAATCCAAAAACATGACCGGAGCAGGAAACGCTGTCATTTTACCATCTCCTCATTACTCTAGTTTCTTACTTTTCTCTCACTGGCTGCTGTTTACATAAAGCACATTACATTTTCATGTTACTGACAAGACATGAGCTTGAACCGCTGCTCGGTTTCTGATTGGCTGTCTGTTGCCAACTCTGCCAACTCTGTTTTTACATTCAACAAACTTAGCGTTGCAATGCAGGGTTAGCACCACAACTGCAGTGCTAAGTTATAGCAGGGTTTCAGAAGCCCGTAAAAAGTGGTTCTATCACATTTTCAACATTTCTTTACCCGGGCTTAAAAGTGGTGCTTAGAATGACCATAACTCAAGGTTAAGACATTTGACATTTGATCCCCACAAAGTACCAGGACTACACACACATACTCAAACACACGCACATAAGCAGGTTTGTTTTTGTGAATTGTGTAGACATTCAGTAGGTGTAATTGTTTTTACATTTCCCTACCCCCACCATACACCTAACAGGAAACTTTTACTGCTTTTTTACTTTCTCAAACGAAAACCTCATAAATGGGGACATGGGGCAATGTATTCATAAGTCACCTTCTCCTTATAATATCTATGTCATACCCATGTCATTATACACATTTGTGCCAACACTATAACTTATTCCTCTTGGTTTTACATTCCTAACTTTTAACCAACCACTTAGGTGGATACACCAGCCAGGACAAGCCTCACCCACGAGGGGAGATTTTGATTGGTGGCCCAAACGTTGCCATGGGATACTATGGGAGTGACGGGGAGGGGCAAAATGACAACTTCTGGGTCGACGAAGTGGGCCAGCGCTGGTTCAGTACTGGAGATGTTGGGGAGGTTCATCCAGATGGTTGTCTGGAGATTGTGGGTGAGTAGAGTCTGAATCATCTTACATAAGAATTAAGTCAGAGAGTCATCTGGTGCTGAGTTACATCAGACAGAACCTGCCAATGATACACTTCTGTTCTCAGATCGGAAGAAGGACCTGGTGAAGCTGCAGGCAGGTGAATATGTGTCTCTGGGGAAGGTTGAAGCTGCCATGAAAAACAGCCCCCTCATTGATAACATCTGCGTCTATGCTAGCAGGTACAGCAGAACTTTATAAACAAGGCTATTATACACTGCAATCTATTCTGTAACTACAGATTAACCTGTATAAACACTACATTTTGGTGTCAAACTCTGTTTTTGTATTATTTTAACCAGTAGGGTTATGATCAGTTCATGACTAAGACCCATTATTGATGGGCAGGACATTTTGGTGGGTGTTTATTGCAAGCCATAACATTCATTCATTCATTTTATTTTCGGCTTAGTCCCTTTATTATTCAGGGGTCGCCACAGCGGAATGAACCGCCAACTTATCCAGCATATGTTTTACGCAGCGGATGCCCTTCCAGCTGCAACCCAACACTGCTAAACACCCATACACCCTTGTATCCACACACATACACTATGGACAATTTAGCTTATTCAATTCACCTATAGCGCATGTCTTTGGGGGAAACCGGAGCACACGAAGGAAACCCATGCGAACACGGGGAGAACACAGAAATGCACACTGACCTAGCCGGGGCAGCTAGCCATAACAGTAAATTTTATATAGATTTATAGCAAGTGTATCACTGGAAATCACTTTTTTATTGTTATTTGTAGCAGGTGTTTATACTGTTGAATTTATTGCATTATTGGATTGCAGTTGAACCACTAGGCAATATTATATTATGGAATACATAATCAGATTTCCAAAATTAGGTTATTAGATTACATACAATTTTAAATAGGTCAATAATTTGTTTTATTATCAATTGCATAAATTACATTTTGTTCACATAGTAAATTATTCATAGTTTATAGATATTCCTTAATTTTTGTTATTTAAAAAAAAATATTGCTTAATCTGGAATAACTCCTGAATCAAGTGATGTGATGTTCAGTGCTTCTCATTTTGTTGATAACCTATTCAGATTGAATATATATTATTTCTCTTATTTTCAGTATTTTAGCAGTTTGGTACAAAATAATGCAATTCAAGTTTGACCAAGCCAATAGACGACCAAGCATTACATATAATCTAAACTTTCAATTTAGTTCATCTTGATTTCTAGAATTTCTCTAACATAGAAATGTAAGTAAATTGAAACAGTTTCAGTCCACTTTCCAGAGTTAGATTTCAGTTTAGTTCAGTTCAGTGTGGTTTAATTTTCACTGCTGAAAGTCCAAACACTGAAGAGGAAATCCATCCATGTGCAGCTCCACAAGTCCCAAACCAAGCAAGCCAGTGGCGAGGAACAAAACTTCACCAAATGACGAAAGTGGGAAAAAACCTAGAGAGAAACCAGGCTCAATTGGCCACGACCATTTCTCCTCTGGCCAAACTTCCTGTGCAGAGCTGTAGTCTAGGTGCCGGGGCTGGAGAATGCTGGACGTCCATCGTGGAAAAGCTTCAGGTGTGAGTAGGTCACCGGCAGGTATACAGGCTGGCCCACGGGACCAATGTGGAGACTCGTCTGTCACTGGGGTCTTTCAGGAGTCAGTCTCATGCTCTCCTCTCCTCCGTGACCGCCACAGCATCTGCTCAGGATACGGCCTGGTCCAGGATTATGGAGAACTTGGGATAAGAAAAAAAAAAAAAAAACAGACTAACATAAGCATAGATGCCGTTTTCAATTATAATGTCTTTTGGGAAGTGTTCCTGGCTCCCATTGCCCTTATTAATGCAGTCTAGCAATCCTTTGGAGGATTAGGATTTCAAAAGCATTTGTGTTTTATGTGTATGCTAATGAAAAGAGAGGTGTCTTTAATCTAGTTTTAAACTGACAGTGTGTCTGCCTCCCGAACTGTGCTAATGTCCATTGTCCAAATGTCCAAAACTATTATTTTCCATTGTAATAATATTTCTCTTACTACTATTTTTACAGCATTTTTGTGTGAAGTAAATTATTAAATGAGCATAGCAGATGTCTGTCTAAAATATTAAGTGGTACACTGACACTCATCAGGCAAACATCAGATCAATTCTTGTGTTTCCCAATAGTGACCAAAACTACGTGATCAGCTTTGTGGTGCCCAATCAGAAGAACCTGACTGAGCTGGCGAAAAAGAGTGGGATAGAGGGTGAGTGGGATGACATTTGTAACCACACCATGATGGAGGAGGAGGTGCTGAAAGTCATCAAAGAGATCGCAGTCACAAGTAAGTAATTTTTTTTTCTTTTAATTTATGTTTTGTTGTTTGTTTAATGTATGGTGCAGATATCTTGGTTATTCCAGAAAACAGGGTTATATGAAATCAAACATTAAGCTCTAATAGTGCGAAATCATAAGGAAACATGTCATAAGAACCACTGTAATAAACTAATCCAGAACAAAATCTGCCCTGGTGTTTTGTTCAGAAAATACATTGCTATGGTTATTCACATGTATTGGGAACCCATGTTGAACTCGTTTGTTTACTTGCCCGTAAATGTACCCAGCTATGTGGCATAACCTGATTTGTGATGTTTTGTATTTAAAGCTGATGTTTCGTTTTTTTATTCTCTGATTAAAAAAGAATTTGGAAATACATTTGCAGCAATATTCTGTTATAGCTAGATCACACAAAAATGGGAATCCTGTCATCATTTAATCTCTTCTCACCTTTTACAAACCAGTTTGAGTTGGTAGAACAGAAAAGAAGATATTTTGAAGAATGTTGGAATCTGCTAGCCATTGACATCCATAGCAAATATTGTATTTATTTATTGAATTATTTATTTTTACAATGGATATCAGTGGCTACCAGTTTCCAACATTCTTTAAAATATCTAAATATAGAATCATTTATATTCAACAGAAGAAGAAATGAACCTCATAAAATTTAGCATCATATTATTGAAGAATAACTATTTCAGCATTTTCTTGAACAAAAACATTAGTTTCATGTGTCAGAGAGAAGAAGAGAGTTTTTTTGGAGTGTGTGAAACCACATTCTTTTAATTTTCTACGTAAAATGGTTTATATAGAAAGTAGTATGCAGGCAGGGTTCTCAATCTTGTATTCTTAAGAATAATAATAAAATGCCCACACATTGGCAATTAAAAAGTGATATTGACTTATATAAAATGAAGATATTTATATATTTTGTGTGTGTGTACTGGTTTTGGTGGTTTACAAGGACATGGGTAAAGTCTAGTTGTACACTATACAGTGTTTTATGAGGACATGCCTCGTGTCCTTGTCATTCAGAATGCTTAAACATCATACTTAAATGTGTAAGGGTGGGGTAGGGCCATATAATACACAGTTTTTTTCTCTAGAAAATACATTATGTCTATGGGGAGCTCTTGTAAACCACCAATATCAACCTGTAAATGAATTGTAAATTGAATTTGTTGTGTTAAACTTTTATAGGTAAACTGGAAAGGTTTGAGGTTCCACAGAAGATCCGTTTAAGTTCTGAGGCTTGGACTCCAGAAACAGGACTGGTGACGGATGCCTTTAAACTAAAGAGGAAAGAGCTAAAAAATCACTATATAAAGGACATTGAGCGGTTATATGGGGCTAAATGATGCACATTGAACTCTTAATTAGGTTGATTCCCCACTGTTTTACACTTTTCACTTAACATGGAAAAAAATAATGGCTAGTGAGATTCGTCCATGTACATTTTACTGCCAACCCTGCTGATCTAAGTAGAAACACCATTCTGCCCCCTGCTGGATGTAAATGGCCATTATTTCCTCTGTGAGCAAGTACTGCGAGGAATAGCTTAATTTAATTCCAATAAAGATGCAGTGAAGTTGTACTATTTTGTATTTTTTACTCCAAAAGGTGCCTTAAGCATAGCTATGTCAAATGTTTTTTTTAATAAAAAATGTGCCATGTCTACTTGAAAGTGTTTTTGGGATGTAAAATGTCACATTTTTAGTCTGTCAATGTGTTTTTTGTTAAGAGCCAGTTAAACAAATGCTGATGCAATGTGTTTAGGGGGATTCAATCAGATTATTTCTGATGGAAATCTGCAGAAATAAACCTGGGAACTCTTTAAACTGTGGAAAATAATGTGGTCTGAGTTTATGTTTACATATGTTTGGGAAATAAGATTTTTTATTTTTTTTATATTGTCTACTATTGACATGAAAGGGAGTAAATGTTTTTGAGATGTTTGTATGTTTCATCTCTAGTTGTTCAAGTGCACGGGTTCAAGGCACCTCATAAAACTAGGATGTCATATTTTTCATTTTATGCTAAGTATAACTAATAAGCTGTATCAACATTGTTCAATATAAACTCATTCGTTTACTATTTGTTTGGAAAAAAACTAAACCCTGTTGCTTTTGTTTTATGGGTTTTCAGTTGTTGTTGTTTTCATAAAGCAAACTTGCTTAAGTTTTTTTTTGACAAAGGTTGTTACCTTGTGTATGTGCTTTTTTCAATATATTTCATATCACAGCTATGTCCTGACATTATGTATCAAAACAAACTCTTTGCTATCTTACTAGTTCATACATCAATGCTCCAAGAATTTCATGCTTCTTACTTGATTTTTTCATTTCAGAATTCAGTAGAAAGCTGCATTTGATCTGTCAAAGGTTTACTGTACCAATCGTTGTTCCTCAGTTTTCTCTGTCATTCGGAAAATTGATTGCTTGACACTTTAAGTACTGTTATTTTTATATCAAAGTCTGATATATCTTTTTACACCAATATAGCATTTGAAATGGTTGACAAATTAAAACGCTTCAATATCTGTTTGACATGAATAAAGTCAACAATATTCAAGTCTTTTCGTTTCTTTGTTTGTTAGTAGAAACAGTGTGATTGAGAAACTAATGTATATGTCATTCACACGCTAACCGTTATAAACCAAACAACAGAATAATAGTTGAGAAATGTTCTGTGGGAGTCCCATGGTGTGAATATGTATGTGTGTGTGGGTGTGTTTGTGTGTGTGGATACTAGAATGAGGGTGTGTGTGGACGCGTAATAAGTGTGTTTTGGGTTTCTCGAGGCTGTATTTTTACTCCTGTCCACACACAGCACCAAACTGTCTCTTCCAGCTCCGAAACACCAACAGAACTGGGCCAGTTCCACTTGGATCATGTTTTAATGTTTTAACCGCGGAGATCCGGCCCGGTTCGGTTCCGTTCGGCGGCGTCTCTGGGCGGGTTTGATGCTGCTGGACACACGCTGAGGGAGGTGAGGGAGGAAATGGCGGCCGATTCTCATAAATATAAGCGATTTTAGAAAAAAACTAAACAAATTGAAGACATTTTACTGTGAGTTCGCGGTGGGATACATTTGTCAGAGTCGTTCATATGACAGACAGTTTCAGCCGTTAGTTTAAATTGTGAGAATTGATAAAACACTATAATGTGTTTATTGTGACAAAACGTAAAGTTTTAATGTGGTTTTGCGGGGACTTTGACATTGTTTGGTGGGTTTGGGGCGGTTTTAATGACTGTTAGAGGAGCCGGAGGCCCCGTTAGCTTGTTAGCATGCTAGCCCGTGTTTACGGAAATCAAACTGAACATCAAAAACACAGTTAAATAAATTACCACACATTACACGAATACATAAGCATTGTATGTGTTTAGTGAGTTTGTGTAATATTTAGCGGTTAGATATTGTTTGCAGTAATGTTTTGACTGCAAATGTTTCATATTTATTATTAAAGTGAAGACATATAATGCACACGTCCTTCACACTAACATTCACCGCATTAATAACCTTATTCAGAAACCGCATTGTTATTTTAAAGCATACGTGGATGTTAATATTATATTCAGACATTTTCAGATATTGTTCTTATGCTGCTGTGTGTGTGTTTTTCCTCATTTGTGAGTCTGTCTGTCTACTGCAGTGTGGGGACACTTGAACTCCAGAAGAGACAGAAGATGTTAAGAAAATGATAGCAGCTCAAGAGCTTCAAGCAGACTTTTACCAGTAAGTGCCAGACACACACTACAACTCACTCTTTTTTTTCCAACAGAGCATGTCTGTGTATCAAACTCTGGAGATCTGTTCACCTAGACAGCATTTATGCACATCATAGGCACATTTGAGTTCTGTACCTGCCAAATGGCAAGTTGCTTATGTACATGCGCTATATTGTATTCAAACATTTAGGATGTTTCGGCCCTGTACTTGTGTAAAGCATAAATTAACCTCTCGTTGAACACACAATAACACCTGAATTACTGTCCATTTACACACTGCTGTGCTTTGTTTGTTTAGGGAAGGACACTCTCGGCTCTCGGACACAGATCTTGAAGATCATGAGGGGCGAAATGGCAAACCTGCAAAAGGAAAGGTATTTGTCTGCCAATACCTTTTTCATACATGCACTCAGTTCTCCTTAATCAAACAATCAGCTTTCAGACATCAGTAGAATGTATGATTAATTGGAGTAAAGCTGAACTTGCAGTGTGGCAAGCATCTTTCCAAGCATTTTAATTAAACGTTGTCAATAAAAGAGAAGCTATGAATGCAAGACTCCTGTCAGAATAAAAGTTGATTAATAACGTAAGACAGCTTAAGATGGCTTACTTATGGAATGCTAATATTTTCATTTTAAAATTGTCATCTAAAAAAAGGAAATGGTTATAAATGTAACTATATGTTATATGCTATATGTTAAATGTTTACTATAGAGAGTTTATTCGTTGGGTCACTGCATTTTTCCATGAAACGAAAACTTTAACATTTGAAAATATATTTTTTAAATAAAAGATTTAGTTGGAAATGTTATCGCTGTACTGTATATTACTGTATTGTAATATTAATAAAATATTATATTATTTTGTTTCTTAAGAATTTATTTGAGTTGTGAGGTTGACTAGCCATTAGTTTATTTTGACAGATTTGTTTCTTGCTTTTTACTGTTTGTTTCTAGAAGGGCAAGAGGAGCGTTGGGGAGAAGTTTAAGGGGTCAGAGGTGAGAGGTCGGGTCAATGGCCACCATCAGGAGAATGACATGGAGAATCTCAGCTTGTTTGAGATTGTCAAATTGGGCAAGAGTGCCACACAGGTACCAACACACACGCAGACCTCTTCAGACACACACTGAAATAGTATATCATCTTCATTCACATTCAGAGACTTACACACACTCAAAGTGCTCCGGTGTTTTATCACGCACATCAGTTGTGTGGGTAAATCGTTGTAATATCTAGGTCTGACTGCAGCGTGTGCTTTCAGTGTAGGCTGTGTGTGTATGATTGAGCGAGTGTGTATATTTTCTCTCATCCTGCAGTCAGTGGTTGATGACTGGATCGAGTCCTATAAAACGGACAGAGACTCTGCTCTGCTGGAACTCATCAACTTCTTCATCCACTGCTCTGGTTGTAAAGGTGTGTATAATCTGGTTTTAAATAAATAAGTTTGCATAATTGAAATGCGTTTTGTTTTATTGAATGCATATGTTTCTGGTAGGTACGGTGAGCTCTGAGATGTTCAGAAACATGCAGAATTCCGAAATCATCAGGAAAATGACGGAAGAGTTTGATGAGGTATGTTAATGAGCGAGTTACACCACAGAAGCTGACGCTGGTCAAATGTATGATATGTAAAACAGCGTGTTTGCTAGGATAGAGAAGATAAGCTACTGAAAATGAAGACTCTTAAAGGGATAGGTCACCTAAAAATGAAAATTTACTCTCCCTTCCAAACTTTTTTTAGTTTCTTTCATCTGTTGGACACAAAAGAAGATAATTTAAAGAAATCTGAAAACCTGTAACCATTTACTTTCATAGTAGAAAAGGAAAAACTATGGCAGTCAATGGTTACAGATTTCCAGCTTTTTTCAGAATATCTTCTTTTGTGTTCAACAGATGAAAGAAAGCCAAACAGGTTTGGAACAAGTGAGTAAACAGGGTGAGTAGAAATTTACCAAACGTTCAGTTTTGAGTGAACTATCCCGTTAAGTTCTGACATATAATTTGCAGTTTTGGGGTCCAAGCCTTTTTACATTTGAATTGTGAAAATAATCTTTTATGACCTCTATTTAGTCAAATCACACATTAAAGAAAATCTTAGTGTAAACTATGGTTTCTGTACTGCATCCCAGATACAAATATTATGACCATTTATAAAAGATGAATCGCTATGATGAATCACTATGAAGAATCACTGGTATAAACATTGCCATCATGATTTTCAATCGTATCACTGCACACTGTGAGCATGTATTATCGGTGGGTGTGATTTTTGCTAAGTAGGATGTGATCATGGATCAACGTCTATGTTGATCTTGCAACATCATTCCTGTTCGAATATGAATATAAACCTTAAAAGTGAATATAAACCTTAATTCTAACCCTAACTGTAAATTATTCTCAAAATCAGACGGGATTAATAGTTGGATAACAATGATGTAGAAACACATAACTCTTAACTGTAATCATAAACTGTAAATTTATCTCTTAAATCTTGTTGGCTGATTGGAATGCTTTTCATGCTAATGTAGCCGGTGGATATGTTTATAAAGGGTGTTTGTGTGTGTGTTCAGGACAGTGGCGATTATCCGCTGGCGATGGCAGGTCCAGCGTGGAAGAAGTTTAAAACAAACTTGTGTGAGTTCATCGCAGCCCTGGTCCGACAGTGCCAGTACAGCATCATCTATGATGAGTACATGATGGACACACTCATCTCTCTGCTCACCGGCCTGTCAGACTCACAGGTCAGAGCGTTCAGACACACCAGCACTCTGGCAGGTGGGTGAATTCGGGCTGGCAATATCAGCAATAAACTTGAATGCAAATTGTTTTCACAACAAATGCTCAAAAGTTCAGAGTTGTTTTTATTTTTGATAAATTTATTTTTATTATTATTAATAATGTTGGCGAGGGCTTAAAAAGCCTTTTCAAAAACCAAATTTTAGGCCTTAAAAACTTGTAAATTTGCTAAAATATTGTATTGTAGGTCTTAAATTCTTTTAAACGGGTCTTAATTTTCCTATATCCATGTAAAGCTACCCAAAACACACACCCGATCACCACCAATCCATTTTAGTAGGACTTTTACCAAAGTTACATTTTTAACTCTATTTACCAATATGGTTTAATAATCTTCCTTATAGAAAAACAGTTTGTTTAAAAGTTCTATATGCGTTTATGGTGGGAACACTGATCTGGACTGACTGTTGTGAATACATTTAGTTTATTATAGTTTCTAAACTATAAAAGAGGGCCTCACGGTCGCGCAGTAGATAGCACGTTAGCCTCACAGCAAGAAGGTCGCTGGTTCGAGCCTCGGCTGGGTCAGTTGGCGTTTCTGTGTGGAGTTTGCATGTTCTCCCCGTGTTGGCGTGGGTTTCCTCCGGGTGCTCCGGTTTCCCCCACAAGTCCAAAGACATGCGGTATAGGTGAATTGGGTAAACTAAATTGTCCGTAGTGTATGAGTGTGAATGGGTGTGAATGGATGTTTCCCAGAGTTGGGTTGCAGCTGGAAGGGCATCCGCTGCGTAAAACATATGCTGGATAAGTTGGCGGTTCATTCCGCTGTGGCGACCCCAGATTAATAAAGGGACTAAGCCGAAATGAAAATGAATGAATGAATGACTATAAAAGAGTTTGATTGTTTTGACAAGTGGCTAAAAATATGTGGCTAAGAAATGACAAAATTTGAAATTAGTTTTTGATGTGGCAAGTAAAAAATATTTTCTATTGGCATTAGAAAAAAGCCTTAGTGGTTATCCCTGTATAAGTCTGAAATTTAATTCGCAATATTCTTAAAAAGGTATTGCATTGTCCTAAATTTGACTTTATGAAACCTGCAGAAGCCCTGTTAAGTAAAGACATTGAAATCGATCAAATCATATAAAAGCTTTTCTTTTGAACTCTACTAATCCTAAAATTCAAAAATGTGTCATAGTTTTTGCCAAAGTGTTAAGCAGCACAATTTTAACACTGATATTATTTGTTTGCACTGCCAGGAGTTAAGGTGTTAATTCACAAAAATTGCAAAAAAAAAAATACAGAACTGCAGAGGATGCATTTATGTACTGCAATATTCAGTCAGGATGATAAATGAATTAAATTTACTCCTAAGCCCTACCATCTGCATTTTATTTCAGCCATGAAAATGATGACTGCTTTGGTGAACGTTGCCCTAAATTTGAGCATCAATTTGGACAACACACAACGACAGTATGAGACGGAACGCAACAAGAGCATCGGGAAGCGAGCCAGTGAACGCTTGGAACTTTTGCTGCAAAAGCGCAAAGAGGTGATACACATACCCACACGCACATGTATTTTATTGTGTGTATTCGGTTCACCAGTAACTGTGAAGGTTCCACTTTTTGTGCAGTCTTCATCTGGTGCAAAATGAGGCAATAAATCTGATCCAAGCATGTTTTATTCTGCAATATTTAGCTCCAGGAAAACCAGGATGAGATTGAGAATATGATGAATGCCATTTTTAAAGGTGTATTCATCCACAGATACAGGTGAGCAGACGTCTAAAAGTTTAATTAACTTGACGGATTTACTAACCATAAATATTTTGAGAATATTGACATATTCTTATATAAGAGCAGATTTATTCATTCTTTTTATGCGTGTGCAGGGATGTGATTGCTGAGATCAGAGTTGTCTGCATTGAGGAGATTGGCATGTGGATGAAGATGTACAGTGAGGCGTTTCTTAATGACAGTTACCTGAAGTACGTGGGCTGGACCATGTATGATAAGGTATCACAAACCCATGCACACAGATAATGGAGATCCAAACTAGAGAACAACATGTCAACACAATGTTTCCCCAAAGAATAATGTATCTTTATTATCATCAAAGAATTACTATGCCATACCATGATAGTAGAATGATGTTTTATCTAATAACAAAGGCACTTGATTCTGTGGAAATAAAAAAAAAGATTATAACTAAAGAGTCAGAATTGAGTAGCAAGATTACAGAACTTTCAGCCACTGTTGTCAACCAATTGCATTTTATCTTTCATTGACAACCAGTTTTTTGGGAAGACTTGATTGAGTTAGAAAATTAGAAATGACGCATTGTGCTAGAAATTGCAGATTTGAAACAAAGCAACTTTATCTGCTGTGGCTAAAAGGGTCTTCCCTTTGGAATTTTTCTGGATAACCTGCTGGTGGATGGTTTCAGACACTTTAGAATGGTTCACCATCTTGCAAAATCTGTGAAAACTGTCAATTTAGGCTGTCATTTTAATAGAGGTTGCCAGATATTTTAGGAATTTATCACTAGTTGCTGATTAACACCAATAACCAATAACACTGGGAGGTATTTGAAAGTGTTCCTTATCTTGAAAGTTCCTTATCTTGAAAGTGTCCCCCCCCCCGTAATAAGCTTAGTGGTCTTGGTGTTAGAAATCATATCTTGTAACTTGTGTGTCAATCCATTATGGAAATTGTTTTAACCTTTTATCTGCCTGCCTGGTATGAGCTTCTAAAAGGCAAACTCAATAATAAAGTTTCCAGAATTGTATTCATGGCAAGTAAAATAATTGGCAAGCCTCAGAATCAGCTAACACAACTATCCATAGAAAGAACAGAGATAAAAACAAGAGTTTATCATTGCTGATGGCTCTCATCCTCTCTTCTGCCAGTTTGACCTTTTAATGTCAGGCAGATGTTATAGAGTTCTCCTGGTGAATAAAAGTGTTTAAAAGGTTTCATTCAAAATGCAATTAAAAGAATTAATTCAGTAAGCGTCTAATCTAACTGTGTGGTATGCCTGAATGAGATCAGAACGTATTTCTTTGTCTTTATATAATTTATGTGATTTGATTTTGATTGTGATTTTATTCTATTGTATGTCATTACTAATAAAATGCTGGATTCCACACAATTCCTTCCTGTTGTGCCAACATAAATTGATAAAGTTGACTTAAGTGTTTTTACCAATTTAAGTGGATTGAACATAAAACAATTAAGTTGTCCCAACAAAAGCTCAAGAATTGTGTTAATTCAGCTCATTTTAAATAAGTTGAACAAGCAGCAAAATCTATTACAAACAAACAAACACTGCTCATTTACTCCTGTTATCTCCACTACATATGCAAGTTTAAAATTAACAAGCATATTTTTTTTTTCTTTGTCCAGCAAGGTGAGGTGCGTCTGAAGTGTCTTACAGCTCTTCAGGGTTTGTATTACAGCAGAGAACTCAACGCCAGACTGGAACTCTTCACCAGTCGCTTCAAGGTGAGCCTTCCAATAGGACGCTTGATACTGCAAAACACTTTTCTGCCCCTGGTATCACTTTGTTACTTTATATTTCTGAAGGGCTCTGAATAATGTATTTTGTTATTGAGCGTTTTCTCCTCCTCTGTGTCTGTAGGATCGAATCGTGTCCATGACTCTGGATAAGGAATATGATGTTGCTGTTCAGGCCATTAAGCTGCTGACGCTGGTTCTGCAGTGAGTTCAGTTCAGCATTGATCGTTCATCATTCAGACTTGTGCACTTTCTTCTGATGTGTTCATTTACTCTGCGAGTGTGTTTGTTTGTGCGCACAGGAGTAGTGATGAAGTCTTGATGGCTGAAGACTGCGAGAGTGTCTATCACTTGGTTTACTCTGCCCACCGACCGGTTGCTGTGGCAGCAGGGGAGTTTCTCTACAAAAAGTGAGCGTCATTTTTTTTTTATTCCACAGTAAAGCCTGTGCTTTAATAAATACCAGAGTAATTAAACTCATTTGATCTTATCCTTAACAACGCATCGTCTCTGGTTCTATCATGTGGCAGCTTTGTGTAGCACACTAAGATTTTGCATGTGTGCTGGTGCCGTGTTCACAGGTTGTTCAGCCATCACGGTCTAGAGGATGAGGAGCGGCCCAGGAGAGGCAGACAGTGTTTGAATGCTAACCTCATCAGAACAACTGTCTTATTTTTTCTGGAGAGTGAGGTGTGCTTGATGTTCTCCACTATTAATAAATGCAATGTTATATAAATGTTAGAAATATTAGTATTTCAAGTAAACACTATGCTTCTCTGAGATGCCTTGCAAATGTATGAGAACAGGTTGTAACAAAGGCAGATTAAAATATGCTGACGTGAATTATCTCTTCTGATTATATAACAAGCACATGACATGTAGGTTATTGTGAAGAGTCTCTATAGGGACACGGTGGTGGATAAAAGAATGAGATTGATGGAAAAATTATATTTTAGTGCTTTTGGGGTTTTTTCCGGCATAACTTTTGTGTTCTCTCACAAAAGTGTCTTGTTGTTTCCCATGAAACTTTGTGTTTGTTTGAAAGTCTTTTGTGATGGAAATAATATGAGGTGGGTGGGAAAAAATTATTCCAGTTCTTTGTAACTGAACAGAAAGTTTCTTGGAGGAACAGTGCAAAAGTTTATTTAGTGATTTGTGAGAGAATACAACATTTCTCAGAGGAACACAATACGTTTGCATGCAAATTTCTTATAGAATGCAGCATATTTAGTAGCAAATACTAAGTTTCTTGAAGAAACCCACTTTTTGTTTTGTGAAAGAATGCTATGTTACTTTGGGGAAAGTATTACTTTAGCAAGTCAGCACAAAGTTTTACCAGGGAAACGCTAATAATTTTGTGAGAGAATGCTAAGTTTCTCAGGGAAGTGCAAACGTTTCACCAGTAAAGGCAAAGTATATTGAGGAAGTTCAATACTTTTGCCTTGAGAAAATGCAGTACACTTGTGAGCAAATGCAAAGTTTCTGGGGAAAGCACTAGTTTTGTGAGACAATGCAAAGTTTCCTGGAACAATACTATGACTTTTTATGACAAGTTCATCAGGGTAATGTAAAAATGTGAGAGAACACAATAAGTTTTGAAATATTTGTCCATCTCTCTCATTTTTCTTCTCTCCATATCAATACTTGGTGCTCTAGATTAACTGAACAAATTTCAAGATATTTTTCTGAATGAAAGCGTGTATGTTTTAGCTCCATGAGCATGGTGCCTACCTTGTGGACAGTTTGTGGGACTGTGCATCAGAGCTGCTGAAGGACTGGGAGAGCATGATCAGCCTGCTGCTGGATGAACCCTTTCCTGGAGAAGAGGGTAATATAGCCATCAAATGCACACACTTGCATCTGTTATGAGTTCATTGTGTCACAATTTGGCTTAAAATCTTACTTCATGCACTAAACCGTCTGTTGTGTATGTTTCAGCTCTCAGTGATGCTCAGGAAGTTGCTCTGATTGAGATCATGTTCTGTGCTGTCAGACAGGCATGTGAGTGTCACCCACCCACCGGTCGAGGCACTGGCAAAAGGGTAAGTCACACAAAACATTTTGGTTTTGCCATGCTAGTGAGGATGTTCCATAAATACAGTGATTATTTTCTAATTCCCTAGCCCTAAACCTAATTTTTTTAAAAAGCAGCCGTGAAATAAAAATTCACCTAAAGTATGTTATTTACCTTATTGGGATGTCATGGGTTTTTCATTTGTAGCACTTGAACTTGTAAAAAAAAAAATCATAACTTGATTTATCTTTGAACTGATACTGATTTATTTGTTTATTTATTTTGGATTTCAGCAGATTCACATATATTCTGAAAACACCCATAAATAGATAAATTCTGTTATTTTGATTTCCCCATTCTTGTGTCTCTTCAAACCTTTATGCTGATTTCTTTTTTTTTAATTCTACCACAGGTTCTGACAGCTAAAGAAAAGAAAACCCAGTTGGATGATCGAACAAAGATCACAGAAACATTTGCTGTGGCTCTTCCTCTGTTACTGGCTAAAGTATGTGATTTTTTTCTGTCTGCCAGAAAGTGCATAATGCATCAGTGGTATAATAAACAAATATAAATGGTTGACTTATTTACTCTTTAATTGAGTTTGTTTATTGATTATATTTTGGGATATTCAAGAGAAGATTCATTTCAAACCTGATTGGGTTTTTTGGGGGAAAAAATGGTTGTCTACAACTCACTGCACGCAAATAATCTGACTAAATTGTTGCCATCTTAATCAGGATACAAGCCAATTGATTTCTGAGCCGACCCTCTTTTCTGTTTCTCTCTCTCAGTATTCAATGGACCCTGAAAAGGTCACTAATCTGTTGCAGTTTCCTCGATATTTTGATTTGGAGATCTATACAACCGGTCGTTTGGAGAAGGTGGTTATTATTTGCCCTATTGTTTTGTTGTTGTTTTTAAAATGTATTTATTTTGTGTAGTTACTTCAACATGAAGAAAGTTTCCTCTACTGCTAACATTACTAGAATATTTTTGAAATGAAATGAAATATAAATGAAAATGGAATGTTTTACTATAGTAGTGCTGTATGTAATGATTGTGCTAATGTCCTGCAGCATCTGGATGCTCTGCTGCGTCAGGTCCGTGATGTGGTGGAGAAGCATACAGACACAGATGTATTAGAGGCCTGTTCCACGACATTCCAAGCTCTGTGCAATGAGGAATTCACTATATATAACCGCGTAGACCTCGTGCGCAGCCAGATGCTCGACGAACAGATCGACAAGTTCCACCGCCTCCTGGAGGACTTTCTGCTGGAGGTGTGTGTGTGTGTGTGTGTGTGTGTGTGTGTGTGTGTGTGTGTGTG
>CAIGQW010000350.1:160082-183552 GCA_903798125.1 Danio choprae | reverse complement strand
GTGTGTGTGTGTGTGTGTGTGTGTGTGTGTGTGTGTGTGTGTGTGTGGTAGTTTAAGCACAAGTTATTTCATGTGTTAAAGGGGGAAGAGCCTGATGAAGATGACTCCTATCAAGTTTTGTCAACGCTCAAAAGAATCACAGCCTTTCACAAGTAAGAAGACACACTGGATGTCAAAATTGGACGTAGTTGAGCTAAAACACTTTGTTTTTTTTTGTTTTGTTTTTTCCCAAAAGTATTTTTATTGAACATGTTAGATATGAAACACGTAGTACAAATAGCTTTTCTCTTTTTCTTTTTTTACACAACAAACAAAACACATATATACATTTAGGTTCTATAAAAAGATATTAATAATATTAAAATAAGATACAAATAAATAATAATATTAAGTAAAACATATTTTACTCGTGTATATAAAAGGAAAACAAGGAAAAGGGAAAAAAATAATAAATCCAAATATTGCAATTATGGCCTCAGGTTCTATATAGGTATTTAACGTGTCAGAGAGAAATTTAAATATTAGCTGCCAGAAATCCTTTAATTTTGAACAAGCCCAAAACATATGAGATCGTGTAGCTGGCTCAATATGACATGTCACAATTATGCTCTATATTCGGTTTAAATTTAGCTAGCTTCACTTTAGACCAATGTAGTGTGTGTACTACTTTAAATTGTATTACTCTATGTTTTAAACAAATTGAAGATGAGTGAATATTAACTAAAACAGATTACCACATGTCTTCTGATAATTCTATCTCCATTTTCACCTCCCATTTTCTTTTTAATTGCACTAGGGGTTCCAGATTATAGAAGATAATTATAGAATATGTTTTGCCAATAAGTCCCTTTAAGTATGGGCTTAGCTTTGTTTTTAAGCAAATTACAAGACCTTACTTAATTCATTTGAATTTGTGGTGATGCAACATTTTTATATAGTGAAGGTAACCTTCAAACAGCATAGGGTTTGTTCATCATAACGTGTGTATGTGTGTGTTCTCTGCAGTGCCCATGACCTCACTAAATGGGATCTTTTCACCAGCAACTACAGACTTTTAAACTCTGGCCTGCAAAACGGAGATATGCCTGAGCAGGTACTGACAGCTAATCCAGGGGTTGACAGATTACTTAATAGGCTGGATTTGCATACCTAATATGAGCTTATCTGCGGATAAATTATCACCTTTTATTATAACAAAAAGGGGGAGAAAATGGAAAGTTTCATTTTAATGTACCTGGATAATCTGGTAATTAAAGGGGAAAAAAAATGAAAAAATGTGTTTAATTTACTTACACTTCACCATTTAACATGTAGGTGATATTGGTTTTTTTTTCTCCACTAGGGCATTGAAGACGATATTTTAAACTGTGGTTTTTGGTGATGCCATATATATATATATATATATTTTAAATCAGTGGTTACCATCACAATCTACTGATGGAGTTTCTCTTCACAAGGCTCAGTGTAGCTCCAGGAGCCATAATTCTTTATTATGTGTGCCCTTTTGGTTTTTTTTTTTATTTTATTTACTCTTTAAATAATGGTTATCATTGACTTACATTAAGTGAATCACAAATTCATCTAAAAATCTCTAATGTTCTACTGTAGAGGAAATCGCCTACATCTTGAATGGCCTGAGGGTGAGTAAATTCTGCAGGCACTTTTGTTGTTAATGAATTGTTTTGCTTTGTCTTTATAGATCGTGGCTCACGCCCTCCAGTGCACTCATTATGTCATACTCTGGAACTTGGCTAAAGTCTCAGAGGGCAGTGCCAGTAAGGTAAAACACGCACATACACCGCCAGACCAGAGTGCTTGTGTCATTTGTCATTTCGAGTCACACTCTCATCCCGTTTTAGGATGATATGGTGCTCTTGCGGAGGCAGGTGAGAGCCTTCTGTCTGATGTGTCAGAGATACTTGAACAGCATGAGCACTGCTGTCAAAGAACAGGTGAGTCTGACACGGCACATACCAGCCATCTTTTCAGGCACAGGGGATTCCAGGAAACTGACTGTGTGTGTCTGTGTTTGCAGGCCTTCACCATTCTCTGTGATGCCCTCCTGATCTTCAGTTATCAGATTGTGGCGTCTGGACGGGACATTTTAGAGCCGCTGGTGTTCAGTCCAGATGCTTCCTTGCAGAGCGAACTACTAAACTTCATCCTTGATCATGTGTTTGTTGACCAAGATGAGGATGGCAGCACAGGTGAACAACAAACATGAAGATTTTTCTGATTTAGTCTGAAATTACAATGACGAGCGCTGCAGAGTGAATTTGAGAGTGCATGCATGCATGCCTTTGCACCAGAGACATCGTGAGCGGTTGGTTTGTAATGTGTAGTAATATCAAATTCAGGCCACCGTGAGTACAGTTGTGCTGTGAGTCAGTGCTCTTAACCACAAGGCTTTCCTTGATGACCTTTGTCACAGATGCTTAATATGTATTATGAAGTTAAATTGCTCTGCAAGGAAAAGATATGTAGGTTTCTGTAAATTTGGACTGTTTTTGAATGATTGTGATCAGTGTCAATTTCAACAAATTCCATTAATTCTCAGTAATTCTCAGATTATTTAAAGGGGACCTATTATGCAACATCATTTGTAAAAGGGATTTAAACACATTTGTTATTAACTTATTAATAAAAATTTTTATAATCACACTTGATAGAAACAGTCTGCAGAAACACTTTGATTGACATTCTCTCTTTCTACATGTCATCAGAGGGGGAAAGCCCCAACCATTAGTTACAATCTCTCCCTCTTTAGCATAACCAGCCCTGAGTGAGAAGCAGCTGTTTGCCTTTAGTTTTCACTGTACCTGCTGAAGGTAATGTCAGCGATTAAGAGGCATTATAAATGTAGTTGTAGGATGCACAAATGAACACTGTAGTCTCCATAGACTGCCTTCTTCTGAGACACTTATTTTAGCATTTGTTTCACGTAGATAATGTTAGTACTGTTTAGAATCTGTCACTATGCTGATGCATAGGGATTTGTAGCTCCACCCTCTTCCCGAAAAGAGCACAATCTCATTCGAGTTTAAAGTGACAGTTACCAACATGGCACAATTTGGATCAAGGCCTAAAAGGGGCAGTTTCAGAGAGTAATAAAACATTATTTGCGTAGTATTTTGAGCTGAAACGTCACATATACACTCTCTGGACATCAGAGATTTATTTTGCATCTTGTGAATAGGTGCAAAATAGTTTCCCTTTAATAAATGAAAATAACCTATAACTTTTTTTTAATTTATTTATCTGTTCACAGTCTATTACTCTTTACTAAGAAAATATATAGTATCATGTAGTATTTTATAATATAGTGTTAATGAATTGAATGTTTGATTTTTCTTTTTTGTCTCTGCTTGTAATTCGTAAAAATCTGAATTAAAAATGGACTGATATTGTTATCAGTATTGCGGTATTCTACACATTTATTGCTCTTTTTGGACCATTCAGTCCAGTTCATCCATTTCTGGCATGTGTCTTGCAGACGATGAGGCCGGTAAGATCGAAGCGCTTCACAGACGCAGGAACTTACTGGCAGCCTTCTGCAAATTGATAATTTACAATGTGGTGGAGATGAAGACGGGAGCAGATGTTTTCAAACAGTACATGAGAGTGAGTTTCACTTAGACCGACGGTCACTTTAATGAACCTCTGGCTCGATTACTTGAAGCTTACAGCGACTTTCTGTCTGTGTTTAGTACTATACAGATTACGGTGACATCATTAAGGAAACCATGAGTAAAGCACGTCAGATTGACAAGATTAAGTGTGCCAAGACTCTGATCCTCAGCTTGCAGCAGGTGAGATGCCGCTTCCCTCCTTACGCAGAGCAGCTCTATCAGCAACACTGAATAACAGAAGTGTGACGTGTGTGAGTGTGTTTCAGCTCTTTAATGAGATGCTGAGTGATCTGGGCTGTAACTTTGATCGCTCCACGTCTGCTTTCTGTGGGATTAAAGAACTGGCTCGACGCTTTGCTCTTACATTTGGCCTCGATCAGCTAAAAACCAGGGAGGCCATTGCAATGCTGCACAAGTAAGAAATCTTAAAGCCACTTGATGTCAGACCTCAACAGGGTTTTTTTTTTGTATAGCGGTTCCCACCACAGTCTTGAGTGTGTGTTTTCTGTTTTAGGGATGGAATAGAATTTGCCTTTAAAGAACCCAGTCCACAGGGCGAGGGCGGCCCTCCTCTTAACCTCGCTTTCCTTGACATCCTTAGTGAATTTTCCTCCAAACTGCTAAGGCAGGACAAGAAGACTGTGTAAGACACTCACATCTTTTTTTTTTTAGCATGAAGCAAAGTTTCACACAAATTCCAGCTCACAAATGTATTAGAAAATTAGCGCATTTAAACCAATAAATTAAAAATGCAGCCATTTAAATATTGTAATTTTAATTTACCAATTAATGAAAAGAAACATCATATTTGTTATTTATAGTTCAAATTATGATTATTATTATTAATGTTGAGTTCGATTTTGCTGCTTAATATTTTCTTGGACACCTTAAAGCAACCAAGACTTACTTTACCTTTCAAACAATCCATTCAGAACTGTAGATAAAAATTCAATGGCACAAGCAAGATGAAGTGTTATGGGCAATTTACTGAAAAAAAAACGAAACAAAGCAAATGTTCACATGTTGACCATTGTCAATGCCAAGCTAACAATGTTAGAACTGGGAGCCATCTTAATATTAGCAATCAAATGATGATTAAGCAGATCACATATATTAATATTTGGTCTCCATTGATCATAAGATAAAAAATAAAGTGAAAAAAGATATATGAAAAAATAGAAGTAAATATGAAGTAGTTTAACAAGATAAAATGCAGTTTGTGTACAATAAAAAGACATTAGATAATATGAATACAATGGAAATACAATTCATAATGCAATTCTTACACGTGTCATTTAAAGTTCTTCATTTAATCCCTTTGAATATACACTGTTCATATAATAGATGCACGTTGTTTCACATTGTAACTGTCTTTTGTTAGAATCACAGCCTCTTCTCAGAGACTGTGATGCTTTGAAAAGTTTAATGCAAAGACCCGATATACTTCAAGCAAAAACAAAGAATGGTTTAGGGTAAAGTTAGTTTAGTGGTAATTATGGGAGTTCTTGCCAAAAAAAAGACTTCTGTAAAAGCTTAAAACCCCAAAGCAAAGAAAACTTAGAAAGAAAACTTCAAACATTGTTAGTAAGAACCTTTTTAAACTATAGATCACCAATAATCCAAAGAGATTCAAATTACATTAGAATGATTTTTGAGGGATCCTGTGATACTCCAGACTTGAAGTAATGACTCCTGAAATTGCAGAAATAAATGTTGTCAGCTGGCTCTCTGAGGGCTAACAGGATACCTTTTAAATGAGACTCTCAATTGATGTGCGTGTATGTTCTCTCACATCAGGCACGTGTATCTAGAGCGGTTTATGACGTTTCAGATGGCCCTTCAGAGAGACGACTGCTGGCTGCCGCTCATCTCCTACCGTAACTCTCTGCAGGCGGGCGCTGATGATGATACGCTATCCGTCATCAGTGGCATGAGCAGAAGCTCTGCCCGCAGTCGCAGAGGCAAACCAGCTGCCGCCAGCAAGAGAAAACTGCCCGACGGTGTGTGTGTTTGTGTGTGTGTGTGTGCGTGTGTGTGATAATCTGATTAAATAATTACGATCTCTTCAGAGTCTGAAATTTGTCTTTCATTATCTTCTCTCAGAGGACAGTAGTTGTAGCAGCAGTGATGTCAGCATGTGGGTGAACCGTGTACAAACTGTCCCGCACTCTCCTGTAATGATGTCATCACCTCACATTGTCTCCACTGTCCTGCGGGATGCAAAGAAGCTCCGGCCAGAGCAGGAGTACATCGGGGTTTACAGTATGAGCAACGAAACGCAACACACACCTCTGCAGCAGCCGCATCAACACATGGACTACAAGTAAACATAGATTTGTGTTTATACACACATTCTCTGTAGCACATTCATTAGTGAGGAGCTGTTTGACAGCTGTTGTCTTTTCAGTTCTCAGGTTGCATGGATGATGGCCCAAAAACAGCAGCAGGACAGAGCAAACCTGCAGTACAGCAAGATGAGAGGTCACATTCAGCACACTATGTGAGTGCACATCTCTATACACATACTACTGTTTAAAAGAGCTTTCTTTATTATAGAGCTTTATTTCTATCTGTCTTTCTTTCACTTTCTTTTTCTCTCATTTCTTACTATCTTTCTTCCTTTGTTTCTTAGAAATAAGGACTTTTTTGGCAAGGATGCATTGAATTGAACAAAAGTAACAGTAAATAAATGTATAATGTTACGGAAGATATGCATTTCAAATAAACATTGTCATTTTGTCAGAATTCTGAAGAACAAAAATCACTTTTCACAAAATGTGAAAAGTCATTTTATAATATTATTTAATCTGAAAATATGCTATTTTTAAATGAGCATATTGAAATAATTTTTGAGGGATCATGTGACACAAACATTTGTATAAAATGCTAACTTTTTTGATAAAAAGATTTTATATTTCACATTATTACTATTGAACTGTAATGAATACACAGTATTTTTGAACCAATTATCTAGAACTTGAGACTTGTGAAAGTTTTGTGTTGCAAATTGCCAGGGCTCAAAATATTATGAATATGAATGCCATGTTTATATACACTCGACAGCCATTTTATTAGATACCATTGTTGTCAAAAGTACCGACTGCCATATCATTCGATATTGACATTAAATGTAAATTTCCTGCTTACATTTGAGCATTTTTGAGTGAGTTTGTAAGCACCACTGATTGTTTGTTGTGTTCATGAACTAAACAGATATGAGCAACATGTTTAAGAATGGAATATTAGCGGGAAATGGGCAAATTTGTTAATTTCAGTACCAAATAATATCACAGTCTGTACTTTTGACAACACTCATAGATACACAATTGGACAACCTTTTGGTTTTTAGCAATGACTTGTGTAGATGGTTGTGCATGTTCTGAAATATTTAAACCAGCCTGTTTGGCATCAAAAGCCATGCTAATAGCAAAGAATTAGAATTCTTGCCAGGTATGTTCACACATATGAGGAATTTGTTTTCGCGACAGAAGCTTCTACAGTGCAACAGAATGACAGAGACGGGACAAAAAACGGATAATAAATATATTTAAAAATAGAAGTAAATAGTGAATGCAAAAAAACTAATTGACAATGTATGTACAGGTATATTACTATATACAACATTATATGTGCAAATAAGCATGTAAAGTATCTTGTTAAGTAAATAAATGTATATGTGAATAAAAAGTAGTGGTGTTTGTTTCACAATTACTATCAAAGTTACTCTAATCCTCTTTCTTCTCCATTCGGATGCTTGATATTGACTTTAGCATATCATATTGACCAATTCTACATGCTTAAATTGCCTGCTATGTGATTGGTTGATTGGATATTTGTGCTAACAAGCAGAACAGATGTACATAGCAAAGTGACCAGTATGTGTATATATTGCATGGGCGTGCTTGCACTAGCACTAATATTTGGTTATATATTCTTTAAGATTAATTAATTATTTATTTAATTATTCTCCATTTTTCTTGTTTGCAGTCGCCGTGGCAGTGGGCTGATGGAAGATGATGAGGAGCCAATTGTAGAGGATGTGATGATGTCATCAGAGGAACGTCTGGACGACCTTAACGAGGGCATGGACTTCGACACCATGGACATTGATCTGGTAGGAGTCAGAATTATAGAACACATATTAGCCAATGAGGACCCTTTCTTACTGAAAGATTTCCTGTCAGAATCACAATGATATTGACCTTTACACAATACATCTCATCACATTGCTTAGATGGTCGACACACTCATACATAGAGAGAAACACACATTTGGCCTGTTAGTGTTTTTTTGCTTAACCTTTTTTGTCCCTCTGAAGCCTCCATCCAAAAACCGCAGGGAGAGATCAGAGCTGAAGCAAGACTACTTTGACCCTTCCTCCATCATGGACGATTCAGTAAGCATTCCTTTAGTTATTTTTTTTGTTTTGTTTTTTCTTCACTCATGTATTAATCCATTTAATAAGTTTAGTGGCGCTTGTTAGAAATGCTTTATACTTAAGTTAAAGGCAGCACCAGAGCATTGTGTGTGTTTTTCTTGTGCTAGTAAGCAACCACTCAGAATGCTTAACAAACTGCATAACACTAGCAGCAGTCTTTCTTAAAGGTGACATACACTGCATTGTTCCAATAAGTTAAATTGTTCTCTGATATCTAAATAGTAGGTATAGGGCTTAGGTAAGTTCAAACAATCTCCATAAATGGTTTTATATGCCAATTTATTACTCCATAAAATAACCCTAGAATCAAAAGGTCCATATTGTGCATACAATGGCTGAGGGCATGCCTGTGAGTCACGCAACAGTCTGTTTTGTGTTCTGATTGGCCTTTTGTCCATCGGGGTTGTACACATGGAATTTACATGAAAACAAGGAAACAATGGTGTTTGAAGCTCACAGTATGGCCATTTTCATGTATTGAACTGTTATTATTCCACTATGCTATGCCTATTTTATAAGAGTACGCTAAAGCCTCTTAAATTTCGGAAGTTAAAAGATTTGGGTAAGTATAAATTGTAAATCTTTACAAAATCATTTTGGTTTCTGCTTTGACGTCACACGACGAAAGACAGAGGAGAATCAGCTTCCACTTCTACATCATTGCTTCTTCAGCTCTGCCCATCAATTGTGTTTTTATCCAGTGTCACTACTGACATTCAACAGTGCATTTCAAAGGTCAAAACATGACAGAAAATAGCATATATTAAACGTATAAATCTTGCTGTTTATATAATATTTTATTAAGCAGATACTTGAATGACAGTAAGTACATGGCAAGCGAACTGCATAGTATAATCTGCTTGTTTTGAACATATGGAATAATAATGTCAAATAAATCTTGCTTTAAAAGACTTAAGAGAATATAATATAAAAAATGCAGTTCTTTTAAAACATCATTGTGAATGACTTTGATTCATCACTCCAGTAATATTGGGTGTCTGTGTGCGTTTTGTTTTACAGGTTCTGAATGTCTCCATGTTCTGATATGGGTAAATGAGAGCATCGGTGACCTGTTTCTCCTCTTCCGATTTCACTCCATGGACTAATGCACAAGATGGTGCTGTGTATCTTTCCCTCCCGAAAACACACCATAACTTTCCATCTGTACATATAACAGCCCGCAGGGCATCAGACAGACATTTACAGCATGAGATCAGACCTATCTATTTGTAACGGAGGTTTAAAAAAAATAGCTGTTTTTTTGTAACTCCCGGAGGAGTTTTGATTTTTAGGTAATTTTGTAAAGACAATCAGTTGTAAATGACTTTATAAAGTGTGATTTTAAATTCAAAATTTATAATTCAGCTTTCCTTGAAGCGTTTAGACTTGCAGTGTGTTTTATTCCCCAGTCCTTTTTTTAATCCATTACTCACAATGTTTTTGCTTTCCAGAAGTAGGTTAAACCTTGCATTGTGATAAAATTCCTCACTCATTACCTGTACAGTAGTGATTGGCTGGTTGAGATGTTTTGTTTTTTTTAATTGGTCCTTTAATAACTCAAAGCACTTGCTGATTGGAAGTTGAAAAGCATGCCCATCTTTCATATTTAATTACTTTTTTAAATATATATATTTTTCAGCTTTAAATTTCAAAGGTATTTCTGCATCCAGGGCATTGCCCCCATTTTCACAGAAAAGCTTTCTCTGTAGGATATATCTAATTCTTTTTTTGAATATTAGAATTAGGTATTATAATATATTGTTATATCTTAAAAAAGTATAATTATATGTATTATTTTGTTTTACACAAAATGTGTCATGTAATGTGAATCGTTGCGGATTTATATTTAAGTTGTTGTTTTTTTATGTTTGGTATCCAACCTACTGTTTCAGTCACACTGCATCTGTCCTAAGAGAGTCACTGATGTTTTATTCACTTTCATTTTGGAGAAGCTCCACTGTGAAAAATTCTATATTACTTTGCCCTTTGTGGAGCTTATTGAGTTTAGGATTGAGGTTGTGGGTTGTTTTGGGTAATTGAAATCATGGATGGCTTGTTAATCAAAGTGAAACATGATGATTGTTTTTGTGCTGAGAAATCTTGGTAAATGTAACCGTGGTAAATGTATCCCGGGTAAATGCATTTCAGCAAGGAGCTTTTGTTCAGGGTTGGGAAGAAAACATTTTTTTTATGTGTTTCACGCATAGTTGGTCATTTTTCTCACTTTGATATTAATTTCTAGTCCTGCAATGTCGCCTTGTTTCCAAAAATGTGTGAGTGTATGTATTTTAATGTATTGGACTGTACATAAAAACCAAGATGTTTTTATTCTATTTACAAGATGTCTCTTGTTTCATTTTCGATGTTTATGGATTTTTATTTGTATACAAAATAAAACTTCCTCATCTTACCACTGCTGTTTTAATCAGCAGCTCCCAAAAGACTTTGACCAGTCTGTAAATTTGACATGAATATTTCATTGAGCAATCCTGGAACTTTATATTAATTAGATTTTTTTGTCTTTGGTTTTATGGCATCCAGGAAAAACAAACAGTTGCTTCATCATTGATCTTTCCAGTGAACCATGAGTGCAGAGTGGGAGATTTTCTGGGTCATGAACAAGAAGGTCAGTGTTCTTTAGTGGCCTAATCAAAGCTTTCATTCACACAAAGAATCAATGACTGAACAAACACGTCCACACAGTACAAATGACAGAGATCAATGTTAAACAGCGCGGTATAATAAATCTCAACTAAACGAGAGGAGTTTGTTGTTTGATTGCATTAAGTCTGTCAGAACTTTAGAATACTGTTGCATACTATGAATGTAAAATTACGTCTCTGAATCACAATTAGACAGAGTTTTAGAAATAAATGCAGTTAATTGTTCACATAGTTTTAGAAATTTCAAGTGCACGGTGCTGTAACCAAAGGATGCAACACTTTTAACAAAGTTAATGATAATGATTCCAAAAATGTTATTCTAGGATGTTCAAGTACATTATCAAAACTATTAAAAGTGCATTTATCAAAACAATTAAAGGAATAGTTCACCCAAAATGAAAAAAAAAAAAAATACTGTCATTATTTACTTGCCTTTAACTTGTCACAAACCTGTTTGTTTTTTCGTCTGTTGAGCAAAAGAGAAGTTGTTTACAAAAAGGTTGGAAACCGGTAACCATTGACTTCCATAGTTTTAGTATTCCTATTATTTACTCTTCAAATCATCTTCCTTCAAGTTTGGAACAACTTGAATAAATAGTGAGTAAAAATCTTCATTTTTGGGGGATAAACTATCCATTTAAGCGGAATTTAGTGTTCGATAGAGACTGCAGGGGGCGCTGTAGTGCCTCAAACCAACCGGAAATCTCTGTCATGACAACTGCACGCACAGCTTTGAACTCAACGGCGGGGAGGACGAGCACTTTCCAAAACAATGACTAAAAAAATCATTTAAAAAACTGATTAGAGCCTTTTTGCACGTTTATGTAGGACCGCTTGTGTAACTTTCATTGGTTATCATGGATATGTGGAGATCAGAAAGACTGAACGCGCCGGCGGACTTTATGAAAGCTGCTAAAGCAGGTAAACAAACGACATTGACAGAATAAAGGCCGACATAAACCAAATAAGCAAACACAAACGACTTAGAGCTTTTAAAAATAGATAAACTTATCTTTCTGTATAATAATACTGGTTGTAGTGTTGTAGATGTCAACTAACGTTAAGGTTACGAAGATATACACACGAGTGACCGCAGGTGTGATAAAACCGTTTAATCAAACGGGATTTTAATAACCATTTATTCAGTTATAGTGTTAATACATATTATCGTCATTGTAGTTTACATGTCTCAGTTGAACTCCGAGTCATTGAAGTAAGGTATTTGTATTGTTTACCATGTTACTTTGAATATCAGGACTGAAATTACATGTAAGTACGAACTCAAAACAACACCATTTATTTGACTTTGGACAATGTTGTACTTTGATAGTCATTGGCTGCTAATATGATTTCCCTATTTAGAATTTGCAAAGAATAACTGTCTGAAATTTTATTATTAAACAAAGTGTGAATGCGTGAATATAAAACCAAGTTTACCTCAATCTTCGAGACTACATTGACTATTTGTACAATGCACGCAGCTCAGCATCTTAAAGTGAACTTTGAATTCAAGTTTGTTTATATAGCGCTTTTTACAATGTAGATTGTGTCAAAGCAGCTTAACATAGTTCTAGTAAAGTCCAGATTTCAGAGTTGAAGTTCAGTTTAGTTTAGTTCAGTTCAGGGTGGTTTAAATTTCACTGCTGAAAGTTCAAACACTGAAGAGCAAATCCACCGAAGCACAGCTCCACAAGTCCCGATCCGAGCCAGCCAGTGGCAACAGTGGCGAGGAAATTTTTTTTTTTCACCAATTGACAAAGTGAATGGGAAAAAAAACCTCGAGAGAAACCAGGCTCTGTTGGGCACGACCATTATTCTTCTGGCCAAACTTCCTGTGTGGAGCTGCAGTCTAGGCGCCAGCTGGAGAAGCTGGACGTCCATCATGGAGAAGCTGCAGGTGCGGGAGGTCAGGCTGGCCCACAGGATCAATGCGTGGACTCGTTTATCACTGGCCTTTTAGGAATCAGTCTCATGCACTCCATTCCTCCATGACCACCACAGCATCAGCTCGGGATACGGCCTGGTCCAGGATACCTTGAGATCATCTCTTCACAGGTCTTGGATCGCATCAATGGCGCTGCATAGTCTGTAGGGGCCTTGGGTTGAGTATCCCCAGGTGAAAATAGAAAATAATTAGCTGCTGTTCATAGTGTATTTAAACGAGATGCAAAAATGGATTCTTATAGATGAAAATAGCAGTTGTATAAACAAACATAAAACAAACATGTAAAGCATATGAGAGTTTCTAACACAATGTCTGGTGCATTAAGACTTTAAAGGCATAGTTCACCTAAAAATGAATATTCTATCATAATTTACTATAATTTAATCTTCCACTTGCTCCAAACTTATTTGAGTTTTTTCTCCTGTTGAACACACAAAAAATATATTTTAAAGGAAGCTAAAAAACCAGAAATCATTTACTCTCATAGTATTTGTTTTTCCTATTATGTAGGTCAATGGTTACACATTTTCAGCTTTCTTCAAAATATTTAGTCTTCAACAGAAGAAATAAACTTTAATATTTTTAATGACTTGAGGATGAGTAAAAAGTATGTAAATTAAGTTTTTTGAGGGAACTATTCCTTTAAAAAAAATCTACATTCTGATTTATAAATGATAACAGCTTTGAAATAAAGTGCAGTTCTGTTGTGTCATTTTTAAGACTTCTATAATGTTGTCAATGTAAAGATAAAAACATATCCAGATGCTCATAACAAGGTAAGCAAAAGAGACATGAGAAGGTCCTGGTTTTCTTTCTGTGTTTATTTACATCAATATCAGTCTATCTGTTTGTTTTCCAGCATCTGTCTGCAATCCCACTCCTTCTCTGATGACTCCTGCTCAGTTCACTGGTGGTCCTGTGGTCTGCCCCACAAGTTCACAGAACACGCCTGCACCTTTTAGAGCTACGCCCGCTTCAAAGTTTAGTGTGGAGGGTCTCACCTGGACAGACGCTGCTGCAACTGAAGCATGGCATCTTAAACACCATAATGAGAAAATAATACAGCAGCGCTCTGACCACAGGTACTCAAATACAACCGCATGGGTTCAGACTTGATTCTAGGGGTCAGAGTATAAATTCATCTCTCTCTATGTCAGATTGCCAGAAGATGAGAGAAGCAGCTCAAGGCCCCTGCTGCAGGAGGTGGAAAGGTTAAAAGAAGACAGGGAGATGATGAGAGCCGAGATGGAGCGGCTGAAAGGAAGAGTGGAGTGTTTGAGAGAGCAGATCAGAGATCAACAAAGCCAAATAAATAGGTACAAACACTCAAACTGATTGACTGCTGGGCTGCTGCATTCACGGTGTATGTGGGTTGAAATGTTTGTGTGTGTGCAGACAGACGATAGAGCGTGACGAGCTACAAGGTGAACTGAAGAATTGCAAGACTGAACTTGGTATGAGCAAAGACCAGGTATGGATGTACTCTCCCATTTTTCGCTCATGCATCTGAATAGTTGAAAATATATGTATGGAATCGCGATTTAGCAAAAGCTATGATTGTCATGCACATCGTGTCAGGAAAGCACAGATCTGTGATCAGTAGTAAATCTCCTCCAAAGGGCAGTGGATGCTCTCATACGGATACTACATACTACAGCCAATGTCACACTAGAGTTTGAGTATGCAAAATTCTGTTGTACGGTCCTGCGAAAAGGGGCGGGATAAAGTAAGATGATTAGACATTAGTAAGGTAAGCTATTGCTCCATATATAATATTTCTGTACAGAGAGGTCACATTTTGACCCTCTATTGGTCTCACGCAATCACGTGATGTGATTTCACAGGTCAGAGTTAACCAAGCTTGAACTTTGGAATGCAGCGACATGCGAAACTCGCACCAGCTTGCATTTTGGGTCTGCCGTATTCACATGCGTATGAATGGCAGTCAGTGGGGTGAAAAGTGCAGAGTGACTGCTGCTTAAAGGTCTCCTATTTTACTCCTTTTTCAAGATGTAAGATAAGTCTTTGGTTTCTCCAGAATGTGTCTGCAAGGTTTCCGCTCAAAATACCCATCCAATCATTTATTATATAATGCAGAATGTGTCCATTTTGGCCTCAGCAAAGTGTAGCTGTTTTGTAGCATGTGGCGTTAAATGCAAATTAGTTAAATGCAAATCCCCGCCCACTGTTCCCACGTGCCTGTCTGCTTCTCATGTGTTACGTCAGATAAACAGCAGTCAGTGACAGACAGACCTGGATAAAGCAGAAATACAGCTCATTAGTCAAAAATACCAAGTAAGTTTATTTGATGTATTTGTGCTGGAGTTTATTCAAGCCTTTCTGAAATGATGAGTCACACAAAAATGCCATGTGGCTGTGGTTATGAATTACGTAGCGATTTTACTGTCTTTACTCTATTACAAACATGCTCATTCCTGAGGTGCAGCTGTTCATAGAGAGTTGGAACATCTTTGAATCCCAGACATGTTAATACACGCCTGAGTGGTTGCTAGGCAGTTGGTAAGATGTAGGTGGTTGCTTTGCAGTTTCAAGTGTGTTCAGGGTGGCTACTAGCATATTGCTAGCATGATTACTATGTTGCTAGCATGATTGACAGGTAGATTGCATGATTCTAGCATGTTTATGATGTTGCCAGTATGATTCCATAAGATTAGTCCAATATTAAGTCAATGGGACTTAATTTTCTGAGCCAATTTTCAGAAAAACGTTAGTTTGATAATTTGAAGAAGATATAGCAACACAAGTCAGAACAGCTTGGAAGTTTGAAGTTAGGGTGCGTGTCCACCGATGCATTTTTAAAATGTCAGTTTATTTCAAATACTCGACTGAAGTTATGAAGAGATTTTGGAGTAAAATCGTGGTATTAAATGTGGTATTTTCACATGTTTTCAGATGTAGCAGTATTTACAACAAAAAGTGATAGTTCACTGAGAAACTAAACAAACAACTGTCATTATCACAGAATCATCCTCCTCAATTTAATTTTTTTGTGATTAAATGGTCTGTGATAATGAACTCAATATTCTTTAGCTTGTCTTTGAACTATGACTCTGTGCAGTAAATGCGGCTCCATCTAAAAGCACAAGCTAGAGATTTACTACTTATTACACAACCATCTTTACTAACAAAATGTGCATGACAATTGCCTTTGATTAATCATGCAGCCTTAAATATGTATGTAGGATTTATTTTTTGGTCAGAAATGCTAGTTTCTAAATGCAGCCTAATTTTATGTATTTAGCTTTTGAACCTAAAAGGGGAGTATGAATTAGAACATCAGCATTTGGAGAAAGAGTTACAGGACTCAAAGGAGGAGATTGGGAAACTGCAACGAAAGCTAGAGACACAGGTAAGGCATGATTAACTGTATAGGTGATATTTTGTTTCAAATGCAAATATTTTATTGCATCTTATAAGGGAAACTGTGCACCTTTTGGCCCATTTGCACAGTGGTTTTCAGTCTTTTTTACCTTTTTTTTTTTTTTTTTTCATATCTTTAGCACAATTTACAATGGGCCCTCTTTTCCTTCACAGGGAAGTTTCTCCTGACTAATTTTTTTTTTCATTATTCCATATCAAAACAACATATTTTTTTGCGAGCTGATAATACATAATTACCTTTTTTAAATTTAATCATTTACCAGACCAGCCATTGCACTTCCATTGTCAATTTGTGCGCTCCTGAGGGGAATAATGCGTCATTTCTTTAAAACTGACATGTTGATTTCAGCCAGAAGCAGACAGAAAGGACTGCAGTGAAATTGAGGACAACAAAAGGTGATTCCCCAAATGTCAACGGTGACTGACACGTTTGTAAAGCTTTCTAGATTAAAAGCAGCCTATCTAGATGACAGCTATTAATGGGGTTGTCATGTTCACTTTCCATTCTGGATAACAGTGGTAAAAATTTAAAATCCTTGTGTGGTTGTACAGAAAAGAATAAGACTTAATTTGAAATTTTAAAGGCCCTGCTTTTATTTGTGTGCCTTCACAGTCACAATAATTGTGCGTTTGTAAAATAAAGAAATTTTATTCTTCTTTATAGGCCATCACTGGGTCAGTTTAAACCATTCTCTGAAAAGTCATTTTGATTCAAGCCCATTTATATGGGCTTTGTCACTTTTCTTTTTTTCTTGTAATCTCTTCCCTGGTCATTTTTTTTAAACAAAGGATGATTGCTCAGATGGTTGCTTTTTCCAACAGTCTGTTGTGTTAAAAATGTTGCTCATTACTAAAACAAAGATGAATGAAGTAATGGCCTTTCCCATTGAATCAGCCCAGACAGCTCAAATTATAATGTCAATATTAGATAAAAATATTATGAATCGCTGTAAGACAAGGAGTCATTTTTCATAAACTTCCTCAGTAATTGCTTGCTTGTTGTAAACGAGGAAACCCACGGCAACACGGGGAGAACATGCAAACTCCACACAGAAACGCCAACTGATCCAGCCGGGGCTCGAACCAGCGACCTTCTTGCTGTGAGGCGATTGTGCTACTCATTTGCGCCACCGTGCTGCCCTATTTCAGATTTTTATAAACATTTTCTACAGAACATCCCTGTCCCCCACATTTAAACCCCTTACAGATGGGGAGAGGGGGAAAACACTGCCATCATACCATTGCTTTTCTTTGCATGTCAAATTACACAAGCATATTACATTGATAGTAGGTTAACTGATCTGTAAATTTACATATCTAAATATCTTGCAACATTTTCCCGTCTTTTCAGAAGAATATCAGCGTAGACAAGCAATATAGACCTGTTTAGGTCTCTATGCCATATTCAGCGGACCGTCTTTCATCAAATATATCGTTCTAATTTTGTCTCTATCGATAACAATAACCGTAATGCATATCTCTTTTCTTCATTATACAATTTCCAAGCTGTGCTCATAATGAACACACTGGCTGTAAAAGTATTTCTATATCTAGTATCTTGTCTTTTTCTTTTTTTTAATACTTTTAAATTAATACTTTTAAATTCTTTGAATATTTGGACAATCTCAATAAAAATGGGTTATGATCTCTTCTTTTACTATATTTTCTCCAGCTCAATACCACGTATGATCCTTTCACATAGGTAGATATCACATAAGAAGTATTGAAGTACCTATTTTTACTATCCAATCCCATTCGATTTAATATGACTTCAAATACAAAATTCAATTATTTGTATTTGTCTGTATTTTTCTGTAATTAGAACATGATGACAGATACTGTACAGGAAGTGACCTCACTGAGGACCCAAATACAAGAAGTGACATCAGAGAGAGATGAGCTGAAAAATCAGCTGAGGTCAGTATTAAAAGCATGTTGTGGTTTCTAAATCAGAAATAATTTACAGGTCCGTTTATGTGATGCCACACTGTTTGTGTTTGTCCAGTGTCCTGAACAGCTCATTGCTGGAACAGTCAGAGAGTGTGCAGAAACTGCGCACATACATTGGCGGCAACATCACAGAGAGAAAAGAAGAGGAAGAGCTTAGACGCCAGATACAGGTACACGCGCACACACAGACACACACACACACACACACACACACACAGAGGGTGCATTGGAAAGCCACCAACTTATGTAAGTTGTGGTGGTAGCATTAATATTTTGTGTCATATATGTGTGTGTGTAGCATTTGGAGAAGGAAAAGGAAGCCATGTCTCTATCTGTCCAACTGCTGAATGTCAGAGTGAACGCAGCCAATGACATTCTAGCCATTCAGGAGAAAGAGCTAGGTGAACAGGTAGGGTTGCACACACGCATTTTGATGTGTGTTTGCTGTTTGAAATGAATGAATTTTATTTAGTACATTTAAGTGGTACTTGTTGTGTGTAGGTGCAGATGGACCCGTTGTACTCTGGCAGTAAAGCTGGGCAGATGTTGAGTGTTTGGAGACAAAAGGTCTTCGTTCTGCTTGTTAAACTGCAAACCCGAGACTTACAACTCCACACAGAGAAAACACAACTACATGACATGGTAATGTAAACACTTTCTCATGTACATCCATGTAATTTCATAGGTATATACACTTACCACCTAGTGTCATTGCTTAGCTTTTTTGTTTGCTCATACCATACAAATGCTCATACAAATTATAACTTTTATGCAACGAGGGTGCAGCAATATGATTTTTAAAAATGGCTTTTTTATTTTTACCAAGAATTAAATTAAGAAATTCTTAAAAAATAATTCAGTAAAAAATAAAATATTTTTTTGTAATTTGTTCATCAAAAAATCCTGAAAAATGTATATTGCTTCTGACACGTTAAGCAGCACCTTTGTTTTGTTTTTTTAAAACACTCAAGTTTTTTTTAAAATTTGTTTTAAACTGTTAATAAAATTCACAATATGACCATTTCTACAGTTCTGTTTAATCAAATAAATGAAGGCATGTGAGTTTAACAGTCTGCTTTAAAAAAAAAAAGGAATTGTACCACCTACAAGTGTTTTGATGTGTGTTTAATAAATTCTTAGTCTGTAAAATAATGTTTTAAATATCAAATCAGCATTGTAAAGACAAATAGATGACACCATAAGCATTTTTAATGACTGTCTATTTCTCATGACTGTAAATATGTGTGTAGGTTTCCTCATTGCAGCAGGAAGTAGAAGCTTTGCAAGCGCAGAACAGTGTCCTTCAGCACCAACTAGAGGACAAAACTGCTCAGTTGGAGTTACAGCATGTACACGCACAGGTACGGCACAAAATGTATTACTCATTTGAATTGTACACCGACTGTTGTATTTTAAACCAGCACAAGGAATTCATGACTTGGATGCTGCTGTGCTGAAAACCAAAGGGGGAGGGGCTACTTAATATGTCCCGCCCCGTGTCTTCAGTTTATTAACTATCAACTTATCTCAGTTGAAATGACATCACGCATAGGAAAAAGCTCTGAATTTCAAAGCACTCTCATTGAGCATTAATGTCATGACACCTCTATTTTTAACATTTAAATTGAATCTACTTCAGAACAGAAAAAGGAATGAAAAATATTAAAGAAAATGTCACTATAAAAATGTATTTTATTGAAAGCGAAGCTGAAACTAGCGGCATGTGGGAAATGCTCTTTATAAATACTGATGTGCCTCATTCATTTAGCTCCAGTCCAAATGTGTGCATAGTTTGAGCATGTTTTGCTTTCCTGATTACTTAAAAAAATATAATGTTATAAGCACATTTCACATGATAAAACAGTCAGACTTCTGTTCCAGAACATACAGTCCTCTACAAGTCTTTCCATATAATACGATTGCTTTTTGGGTGTCACGGTGGCGTAGTGGGTAGCTCGATCGCCTCACAGCAAGTTGGTTGCTGGTTCGAGCCACGGCTGGGTCAGTTGGCATTTCTGTGTGGAGTTTGCATGTTCTCCCCGTGTTGGCGTGGGTTTTCTCCGGATGCTCCGGTTTCCCCCACAAGTCCAAAGACATGTGCTATAGGTGAATTGGGTAAGCTAAATTGTCCGTAGTGTATGTGTGTGAATGAGAGTGTATGGGTGTTTCCAAGTGAAGGGTTGCAGCTGGAAGGGCATCCGCTGTGTGAAACATCAGCTGGATAATTTGGCGGTTCATTCCACGGTGGTGACCCCAGATTAATAAAGGGACTAAGCCGAAAAGAAAATGAATGAATGAACGATCGCTTTTTGTGTGAGGAGCAGACCGGAGTTTAAGTGGTTACTTGCTAAAAAATTTAAGCCTAGCTCATTGATATTCACTTGATCATTTCAGCATCAGATTTTTCTCTCTCCCCGGTCCTCATGAGCTCATCCTGTTCTCCTTTGTTCTCTCCTTGTTAAGTTAGCATTTTAACAGTCTGCGCAGGTTTGCAGATTCCAGCTTAGTGAGATTAAATCTTGTTCACCAGTGAGTCACAGAAGATCTGCTGTTTTAGCATTATATCGCTCGTCTGTGGTTACTCACTGCATGCAGAACAGCTGTCCAGCTGATCAGCTGTGTAACAGTGACAGCACTGAAACTTCTCTTCTGTAGCGCCTGCAGGCAAGTGTGTGTTTCTGACAGCCGCATGCTTCTCTGTATGCCTGTTCAGGGAATACAGCAGCATTTGGAGAGTGTTCTGCTGGAGAACATTCAGCTGAAGGAGCGCAATAAGAGCAGCGAGGCATCACTGAATGATATCAGTGAAACAGCACACAGGTAACACACACAATCACACCCCTTGAGCCAAACCTCGAATCTGTAGTCTCTTTGAATTAAACAAGTCTCCGGAATACCACATGAGCGTCCTGATTAGATTAAAGATGACTGTTCCCCTGAAGTCAGCTCATCCATAAACATCTGTCTCTCTCTCTGTGTTATCTTTTTCTCTCTGCCTCTCTCATCAGGGTGATGTCAGCCGTGGAATTAAAGGCAGGTCAGATGGAAGCAGTTCAGTCCAGTGTAAGTCAGCTGAACCACAGACTCGCCTTTGCTGCCAAGCGTCTGGACACAGTACATGGTGAGCGTGTCATCTATGTGAGTGAGTGAGTGAGTGTGTGTTGCACTTTTAATAACTTGTTGTTTCTCTGCAGGGCTGCTGTTGAGAAAAGAAGCTCTGTGGAGAACCAAGCAAGCTACAAGATGTCCAGAGCCTGCGGTGTCAGAGAGGTACAGAATCATGAGTGGGGCATTAAATATCATTGTTAATATTGTGCAGTTTTATTATTATTAATTATTATTAGTTGTTGTTGCTTTCTTATTCAATTAATAATAATATTATTATAATTATTTATGTCCATTTCCAATATTATTACACTTTTGTTTAAATAAAAAAAATAATAACAATTTTTTTTTACATTTTTCTTTTTATGGTTATAATTTTTTTTTACATTAAGTAATAATAGCAATGATTGTACAATCTAATACAATCAGAGAATTAATTAACTACTTATATTTGCAATAAACATTTGTAGTCCAGCTATTACTACAAGAGGTGACAAGAATGTAGTATACAACTGTTTTTCATCTCATAGCTTGACATACAGTTCCACAGTAATTTGTGTGTAGTAAGCGGTACACTATTATTTAGTCCTGCCATCTTCCCTCTATGTTACAGCTTTATTAATAGTCTCAAAGCTGAGGTGGTGATGTTGAGCACAGAGAGGGACACGCTCACACAGGAACTCAAACGAACACCAGAGCTCATTCAGGCCTCGCTTTTTGAGCTACAGCAGCAGCGTACGTACACCAAACCCCAAGCTGAATACTGAACATCTGCAGAATGTAAAAAAGAGCTGTGATTCTGTGTTGCAGGAGAGAGAGATCTGAGCCACCTGAGGGAAGCTCTGTCACACAGCAGGGAGGAGCTGGAGGCATCCGAATCAAGCCGAATGGAGACACTGAGACACTGTGAAGAACAAGAGGGGACCATCACGGAGCTCCGCACTGAGGCCCAGAGACTCCAGCAGCAGTGTGACTCAGGTGTGTGTGTGTGTGTCTGTGTGTGTCTGTGTGTGTCTGTGTGTGTGTGTGTGTGTGTGTGAAGAACAGCTTCCCTTCCCCCACTCAAAGCATTTGGTATTCACTCCACAGATTCCTTCTTTCTTTCATTCTCATTGCTAATAGTCTATTAACACTGTGTTTAACACTTGGGGAATTCTGCTGACTTCAATTGCTCGTTGCTGCAGGCTAATCATGCAACTCTGCTTCCAATCCGCTCGTGTTCTCTGGTGAAGAATCGTTTGTGCTTTTGTGTATCCGTCTAATATTTGCTCAGGTTTGGCTGTAGAGTACAGCTGCTTATTTTTGAAGATGCGAAAGCTGATTGTGCTTGTTTCTGCAGTTTTACAAAGGGTATCAGAAGTTGAGACTGTGTGTGCAGAGAAGCTCAGGGACGCCGAGGCTCAACTCAACAAGGCTAGGAGAGAGCACACCAAAGCAGGTATACAGACTTAACATGCTAATGCAGATGTCATGGCATGTATTTGTGAATGATGTTCTGTGTGTGTGTTTGTGTGTGTGCGTGTGCGTGTCCGCGTGCGCGTGTGCGTGTGTGCGCGCGCAGTGGTAGCTTTGAGGCAGGTTCAGAGGCAGGTGGAGAGAGAGAAAGAACAGATGAAAGAAGCAGAGCGAGAGAGAACAGAACATACACACAGACAGATCACACATCTGCAGAAACAGCTGAAAGACAAGGACAAAGACTGCAACCTTTTCCTGGTGAGTCACACTCACACACACACAAACACACAAACCCACACACTCTCTTTCTAAGGGGGCATCAGCGGTAGTCCTGGCTCACTTGGTGCCCTGGGTGAGGTAGGACCTAAAAACAAATGACAAAGAAAGGCTGCATTCCACTGGATTGAGATTTGAATCAAATGCATATTTGAATAAAAGAACTTATAAGAAGTTGAAGTTATTTTTTTAATTAAAGGCATAATGAAATATATAATCATCTACATATTTGCACATATGAGAGGTTAATATGAAATTAAAACTAGCTGCAAGTTTCAGAGCTCTGTGTGAGAGGCTCCAACATGTTTAGTTGGATTTTACACGGAAATAATTTAAAAGGTGCCATAGAGTGCATTGATTTAATGTTAAATTATTCTCTAATATCTACATCGTATGTATGTGGCTTAGGTTAGTTCAAAAAATCTCCTTGCTCATTTATAAACACAGATATTACACCTAGAATCAACAGCTTGTGTTTGACCATATTTGGAACTGTTGTGAATATTAATGAGTTTTGCTCTGATGCTTCACAGCACATCAGTGTCTACTCTAGCTTTCTCTCACACACACACACACACACACACACACACACACACACACACACACA
>CAIGQW010000350.1:149582-160072 GCA_903798125.1 Danio choprae | reverse complement strand
CACACACACACACACACACACACACACACACACACACACACACACATACACACACACACGTGCAATAATACTTAATGTCAAAAATATTTAAAAAAATTGAGTAGATGCCTAGTTAAATTCTTTTCTGTTAAAGTGGGTGGAGAGATTTATTTTAGCTAGGAGGAGTGTGAGCTATCTTTAACTTAGAAAACCCTATTTTACCCCTGAGATGTTTTGTGGATGAAGTATAAGATTATAGGAATAGTAAAAGTATAGGAAGTATAATTATACTTGACAAAAGGGACAAACAGAGATATATTTAGATTATTTTGAAGCACAAGTAGGCATTTATATCAACCTCTGCATAAAAAAATGAATTTTATAAAGTGTATTGTTGTCCTTTTACTCCAGAAACATCACAGTAGGGGCTGAGTGGTATGACACAATGCATACACATGCATTAAACACATACTCAGCAGTTTACATGTGGCTGTTGCCTCATTAAAAACATAAATGGCAAATTTCACAATATAAACAGACCTTTTGCCATTTGTGGTTGCGTTGAATACATTTATAATTTGTATATCCCGCATTTTTCATTCTGACTGTCTGAGAATAGATCGTTGGCTGAAAACTGCTCTTTGTTAAAAATTATCGCACGCTGGATACAAAGCACCTGTCTGTCTGATACACTTAGAAAGACAGTATAGAAAATTATGCAAAGATGTAGCACTATTTAGCAGGCATTAGTCTCCTGCATTGCAGGCATTAGTCCCATTAGTGTTTTCAAAATATGAGTCTCCCACACATAGTATGTTTAATATAAGCTTTGATAAACTTAAAAACAATGAGGGAAAATTATCATTTTTGTAATCTCGCTAGAAAATGTTGTGGCCACTCCAATGCAGTCTGTGTGCAATGTAAAGGTTTTGATCCTGTGTGCAACGTAACAACTGATCCTGTTATGTTGGACACAATGATTTTTTATGCAACATAATTTTTTTGTTTTGACTGGCCTGTTTTTCACTGGGATTGTACACTCACAGGATTTACATGAGAATGAGGAAACAATGGCGCTTGAGGCTCATTTGATGTGTATGTTTTTAAGTCAAAGCTACTATCAAGGCGTATAAGGCAGACTCCATTTGGAGTGTATTTTGTCAGTCTTGTTCATGCTCAAAATTGCCCACTATAGAAAGGTAGAAGGACTCTTTTAAGATAATTTAGTTTGTAAAAATTCACATAGTTGATGGTATTATAATGGTATTCTATAAGTAATAGTAATATCAACCTATATCAGTAATCAACCTTTAAGCTGCACTTTTATAATCTGAATATTTATAACAAATTTCTGAACAAATTCTGATCAATTTTGTGATTTTAAATGTGTGAATGAATATTTTCTACTACTGTGCTGTATATACAGTAAATATGTGAATATTTCTGTTTTGAAAGTTGCATTTAAAATCCACTTGGCTCAGAGATCTAAGATCTGTTTCCCTGTATTTTTGTCTTTCTTTGTTTTGTGTGTGTGAGCAGGCAGTGGTTCAGGAGCAGGGTTTGATGAATGAATATAAAAGACTGAGAAGATCTGCAAAAACCGAGACCCTGAAACAAACACAACCGTGTAAATCTGAAAGTAAAAACCCAACACCTGAAAGTAAGCACACACTGAAACTCTCTCATGACATCAGCAATCATTCATGTTCATAATATCGCAGTGTTTTTCAAACATTTTTAAAACCATAAACATGTTCTCAACTGTTTATTTATTTGTTTATTTATTTATTTATTTATTTTTCTTTTAAATTATATGCATTTTTGTTCAGCAATCATGGTGACTATTTTTCATTGTGTGAGTCTTGTGATCCTTCAAGGGAAATTGGAAAACCCGTGTAATGTTGTAATCTCTTCATTCACACGTTGATTGATTCTTTTTTTGATGTCTACTAAGTGTTGTTTCGCACTTGACTTGGTCGCTCATGCTGGTTTTCTGTCAGGTTTGCTGGGGGCTCTGCAAGCTCTTAGTGCCGCAGTGATGGGCAGCTCAGAGGAAGATGATGATGAGGAGGGTCAGGCCTTCACCGAGACACAAACACCCTCTTGTGCTGACACGCATAAAGAATAGTGCTGAACACACCAATCAATTCCCCCTCACACACACTCGCTGTCTGTCCGGCTCCTCCCGTGGGCTTTCATTCCTGTTTTATAATTTAATAAAAAGAGGTTTTTGTCAAATTAGACTTGCAGATCTTTTAATTAAAAATAATGTGCAAAATGACACATTTCTGTCAGTGCCTTTATCACAGTTATTATTAGTATTAGCTTATATTTCAGGTTATCCCATATCATTAACAGCAGATGAATATGAGGGAAGTGAATAGCTGCCATTGGTCAATCAAAGCAATCTAGCATGATAAACGTTACTAAAAACTTCCTGTAGTTTCATAGAATATTAAAAAATTTAGCAGTCCCTTTTATCTAGATTAGTTAATAGACTGTTCGCTATTAATATTTAAGGAAAAATGTCAAAACATACTAATATCTTTCTTCAGCTCGAGCTGGGCCGATATCACCTTTTCTCCTTCAGCCACCTGCTTACATTCCTTAATGGAAATCCTTTTTTCCATTATCCACTTAATTCCCAAAGGATAAATGCCCACTCCCACTCGCTTTCTCTTGTCGAGTACCATGTTTCACTAAAATATGTCAGATTTTGACAGTAAAATAGGTTGTTTACATTGCTTCAGGTTAACTGTAATAGCTTTTTAGAAGAAACTGTAAATAATAGCTGTGTGTTTAAGCACTTTGTCCTTCCTGTCATATATTTCCTTGATATGTTCTTGAATGGATACACTCCGCTTTTAGAGTGTGTCCATTAAAATTTAAATTCACCTTCAGAGATCTTTTGGAGCACTACTTGTATTTCAACCCAAGAGCCTGCTGGAGAGAGAGAAGGCAACGCTCGCTGACTGCTTGATGTGTCTCTGCATAGTTTGACAGGTACGTCTGTATATTTCTGCTTTGGAAAACACTTCTGCCTCATTCGCCTTCGACTGGTGATGTTTAGGACGTAGCATCCACTGAATGTGTAAATTACAGGTTACTAAGAGGCCTCAAATGCCTTGTTTGTGACTCTGTTTAAGGAGATAAAAACAGTTGGAATGTTTGATAGCGACAAATAACAGACATGGCATTGTAAGGTGGGAGTGGGGCTGTTGAGAGTGATTGTTTGCTTCAAGGGTAAAAGCCTCTTTGACTGCAAATTTATCCAGAGTACTTCACAGTACCCAGCCTCAAGTGGAACTTGTTAGCAACTGCCGCTTTAAGATGTGTAAAAGCTTTGAAAAAAACATGAGTGGCATATTACTGATGTATTTTTTGGTGTAGAATAAAACATGAAAATATCCTCAGCTTGTCGTAACCACAAATCTCATTTCAGGCGTTTAATTAGTAATGGGTTACATTAATGCATTTAGTAGGCACTATTATCCAAAGTGGATTGCAAAAGAGGTGGAAAAGCAAAATCTCTGAAGTCTCAAACAATATTGTAGGTACTACAAACTTTGTGACCATTAAAAAAAAAAAATAAATGTTGTTTGTGAATACTAATTATTTTTGTAAATAACAATGAAAAGAGTAAAGCTATTGCAAAATAAAACTGAAATAAAATAAAATTCACAATAAATAAAAAACTAAAACGAAGTGAAACTAGCAACAGTCACTGAAAACTGATACAAAATTATTAGCAAAAATAAATAATCATTTTTAGTATTCATGAGCACTCATCCTGCACTCAAAAAAATAACTCATTGGATGAACTCAGTTTAATTGAGGGCAGGATTTCCATCCCATAAATTTGTTTAGCACCAACGTAAAAAAAACTACACAATTAAATGCAGTTGATTTTATCACGTTGGACCAAAAGTTTTTATAAAAGTTTAAATACATTTTTATTTAACTTAAACTCAATGGTCTTATTAATATCATGTATGACTATTATGTGTTGTTCATTTCAAAGACTCTTGGTTTTATTTGAAGTTATCCTAAATGAACTAAAAGAGTCATTTTAAGCATATTTCATGAGTGACATATACAGTTGATTGATACTGATCTCAGAACTAAATTTAGGACAGTTATTGCTCACTGAGGAAAGCAACAAACTGCATTTTTGCTAATTAAGATGCCAACACCTAAAGCATGGGTGCTTCTGCAAGGTGCTAATCTCAAAACTCAAAGCATTACATGAAACTTTTCAAAATCTTCAAACTAAAATGAAGATTAAACTCTAACAGGTCTTTTTTAATCAACTTTAAACACCTAAGATTACGTTTATTGTCAACATTTCCCTCTCTTAATTCAATCCCACGCAGAGCATGCTGGGAACTACTAATCCCCTAACCTGGTAGTTGGACCAACACAATTCCTTCATGTTGTCTCAACATAAAATGCTTAAGTTACCTTTATGGTTTACAAATTTAATTGGACTGAACATAAAAGAAAAAAAGTTGGCCAAAGATGTTACAAGAATTGTGTTGTTTTAGTTTTAGCAGGTAGTTTGAACGAGCAGCAGTAATCATTTTTTTGAGTGTGGTGGAAAATCTGACCTGTATAAAATCTGTATAGCGAAATACATATTGATAACTCTTTAAGAGCCAAACACATCAGTCAAGCACAAGAACTGCTCTTTTTTTCTGTTCTATAGTATTGAAGTATGCGCATGTAGACACAAGGACTGATTGTGGGATGATGGAACTGGAAAAGTTGCCAAATAAAGGCTTATTTCCGGGGTTTCAGGACTTCACAGAGAAATGCTATTTTTCTGGCCAGAAGGTTTAGTTCTGCTATCCACAGGGCAGGGCTAACAGGGTTATTGTAACCTTGACCTCACGGCTGCATTACTTCTTTTTCCATTTGTAAGCTTACTTGGTCTTTGTCTTATGATGAAACTTTTCATTTTCCCTCAAGACATGCTCTCTTCATTTCCCTCAATGAAAAGCGACGTTGCTCATGTAACCATTTCACTGAACTGCAGCTGGCCTGTGTGCTTTTCCTACAGCACAAACAGCTGCCATACAAGATTTGAAGGGATATGTGCTGAATGCGTGAAAGTGCGTTTGCGCAGCTGTAAAAGGTGGTGTGACCCGCTGCTGCTCCATCAGAACCTCAGTGAGGAGAGATTTGAACGGTTCATGGCCGTCACACATGGACTGTAAATAACTGATCGAAAATGTCACAGTTTCTTGGTGTGATCCCAGCTATGAAAATGTCCGTAACATTATATCAGAGCCTGACCTCAGCTGTACAGAAACCGTAGGGCATAATTCAGCTTGACAAACACACACATGCGACCTCTTTCTTCCACACACTTTCTGATCTCTCGGTGGGCACGTTGCATTTGGGGTTCAGGCCTTTAGCAGATGGACTGTGAGAGCTGCTGACAGGGCATGTTTGCGTGAGCCATGCAAGGACGGGAGAGCGGTTTCCTGGGGGAGCTTTTAGAGGACGGACACACAGATGAATGTGCGGGACTGATAGAGGCCCACCGCTCCCCCGAGGGGGTTAAGAGTGGGAGCTTAATGATGGATGAGGCTTTAATTCCCTCTGATATCTTGGAACCCCTAATACGCTGGGCGAGTGTGTTAGAGGGAGACTTTGTGTCGATGCCCTTCGGCCCAAAGGCAGAGTTTGATCTCCTGCTCTATGTGATGTCATCAGTGCTGTCGTCACGGAAGCTGCTGTTTCGCAGTGTCATCCAGAGTCACGCTTCCAGCAGCGTTACTCATCTGTCCTATTTATTAAGGGTGGCCGATGTGGACTTAAAATTATATTACAATATTGTTTGGCATTTTTTGCAATAAAAATAAAAAATGTAAATATTTATTCAGATTTTTATGACAGCTAAACACTCAAAAGTAAAAGAGAAAATAACAGTACAAATAGAAAAGGAAAATAAAAATATATAACAGTCCAAATTGATTAAAAATATGTAAATAAACCGCACTATAACCTACATATTGTACAACAAACAATATATGATGTGCATTCATTTATACAAATTAAGTATATAAACAGGTCAGTACTGAAAGTTGAGGTTTGCAGCATGGGTTATTAAGTAAAATAAAGGATGATAATAAAAAAAGAAAAGACAATTTTAAAAGAGAGAGAGATAAAGGAAAATATATTAAAGTGAATAGGCTGGGGGGTGGCATGTTTTTCAAACTTGTTGTTTTACTTCAAGATGGGGTTGTATGCTTATGCTATATCAGCACTAGTACTCATCTGGAGGGTACAGACTAAAAGTGCAAGATGGCCAACCATTCAGTCTGCAATACCTGCTTCAAGTCTTAGAGATTTAACATGCTCCAAAAATGGCAACCAAATGTTAGAACATTTAATCACTGAACCTCGAAGACTGTATTTAATTTTTTTCTAGTTTAACAAAAAATAAGATGTCTTTAATCCATTATATTATGGGATGGGGGTTTGATATTGTTAACAATAATTCATATGAAGCCTATCCACTGAGAGACAAAGTCCTGAATATTTGTCAAAAATTAACATTTTTCTTCTTCTTGTGATGTTAATTCTTGTGACATGCCACATCAACAAAATAGTTATTTTAAACCTTTGACTGGTTGAATTTAGAGTGAAAGTATGTCAGTAAATTTGTTTTTGTAAACCGGCTCAAACACACAAAACTATTGCTTACGTACTACTGTAATAGCTAATAGCTCAGACCAATTATAGGTTTTATTGTTATTGGATTAGTTAAATTTAATATGATTAGTTAAATTTCTTATTGTGGAAGAATATTTATCGGTATATTGCAGATATCGCCTATAGGGCTGCACAATATATAGTTTCAGCATTGCAATGTGTGTCCCCGCAATAGTCACTTAGCAAGATATGCAATGTTGAGTTGGGATTCTAGTCGATCAACAATTGAGAATACATGAGATTTTTAGATTAGATTCAATTTTATTGTCATTACACATGTACAAGGCAACAAAATGCAGTTTAGGTCTAACCAGGAGTGCAGTAGCAGCAAGTGCAGGAAATGGGTATAAGTTATCAAGTGCAATTATAGAAAAAACAATTTTGATATTTACAGATGGATGTACTATGAACATTATATACAGGTTGTATTAACAATGAACAGAGATTTACAATAGATGAATATATGTACAAGTTGCTATGAATAATCAGAGGTATGCAGATAGATATGAACATAATTACAAATGTATATGTACAGTGGGTACGTACAATTGTGGAGTCATTGCAAAGTATAACCATAACAAACTAAAACTTTTATCATTTGTATGTGTTTTAAAAGCATTTCAGGAGAGTCTAATTCTTTAATTAATAGGTGTAATATTCTTTAATGAAGAAGAATTTGACTGAATTATGAATACAATGAAGACTATACAGTTTTATTTTACATTTCTTTATTTAGTTTCTGTACCCGAATACTGTTTGACTCACCGGGAAACCATAAAGCACTGTTTATGTCTCTGCTCTATTGTAATTATTTTAGCTTGCAATTTGTTCATTTTTTTTTTTATACATGTTTCACACCCTTACAAAAATCACCCTCAGTTAATCTAAATTAAGGATGTCTTTCAAAATAGAGCTATTCAAGCTATCTGGTGCAATTGTATTCATATCACAATATGTATTGCAGAAAAACGATTTTTCCAATATCGTGCAGCCTTAATGGACAATATGGACTTAAAATCATCTCACGATAATGTTTGGCATTTATTGCAATAATGATTTTGTTGGCAATAATTCATATGAAGCCTATCAAATGAGAGACCAAAAAAAAGTCCTGTATATTTGTAGAAACATTTTCTTTTTCATATTGTTAAAATATTTGATTTCTTCTTCATTCTGTGATATTAATTCTTGTGACATGTCTGGCCACAAAACAAATTGTTATTTTAAACACTTGACTGGTTGAATTTAGAGTGAAAGGCAGTAAATTTGGTTTTGTAAATGAGTTCAAACACAGAAAATGATCGCTTACTGCTGTAATAACTAATTGCACAGACCTATTTTAGGTTTTGTCGTTATTTTGATAAATCTAATTTCTTATTCTGGGGAGAACATTTTTGGTATATTGCAAATTATAAGATATCGATAATATAAGATACTTTATAATAATATAAGATCATTTTACAGAATTATTAATACAGAGACTATACAGTTTTATTTTGCATTTCTTTATTCAATTTCTGTGCCTGAATACTGTTTGACTCTCCGCAAAACCATAAAGCACTGTTTATTTAACTTTTTTATTTGCTCTATGTTAATTATTCTTGCTTGCAGTTTGGTTATTATGTTTTTATACGTGATTTATACCTCTACAAAATCACCTCAATCAATCTAAATGAATGTTTTTTTCCCCCACAAATAGAGCTATTCAAGCCATCTGGTGAAATTGTATTCATATCGCAATATATATCACAGAAAAACTAAATATAGCAATGTCCGATTTTTCCAATATCGTGCAGCCGTAATATCGCCCATCCCTACATTTTATATTGAGATTTGCGTGTTCACATGAAGCTTTAGAGGAAAGCATCGCAGGTAGATGGATGGATGACTTCAAGGGCTGAGTGATGAACTTCTAATGGCCCTGGTGGATGCAAACTCTTGAGAAAACTGATGAAGGCATGGGGTTGAGCCTGAGGAAGCGGCTAATTATAAACCCTCGGAATTGATTGGTGCTGTTAACTTGCATGCAGCAGCTCCTAGCTAAATGTTCCCATGAACTGAATCATGTAGAATCTCGATTTGAACATCACAGGCGCAGTCTCCAGGCTGTTCATTAGCATATTAGTATGGAATTTACAGCCGTTTGCATCTGCAGTACAATTTGAAGATCATAAATAAAGCTCTGCTGTGATCACTCTTTCTCTGCAGCAGCGAGCCGAGCGGGCCGCTTCTGGAGCAATCATCTAGCTGTGTGTGATTTCAGATTGTGCTTTACGATATAGGCTAGAGGCAAAATGTAAAACCACTTATTGCTAAATGAAAATCAATGATTTGGTCTGAATTAATGAGATTCCAGATCTACTCTTGTTGTGTGCTTAATTGTGCTAAATGTGCATTTACAAAGTAGCCTACTTGGAGTACAATTTTGTGTGCGGGCGCGCGTGGCACTTATTACCCAATGGGACAGTGTTACAAAAACGCAAGTGTTTCCTTGAACAGAACTGTCAACACATTTAAGTGACAATGGCTACACACAGATGACACAATTTCATATATACAAAACTTTCGGTGTGTAAGTGTGTGTTCAAAGTGCATCGAAATACGTTTTTCACAATTGTCCCAAGATAAAAATGGGTGCTGTTGAATAGTTTTAAGACAATTTTGATGAAAGGTGATGATCCACTTTAAATGTATACTGTGTCTGTATATGGTATATACAGTTAAAGTCAGAATTATTACCCCTCCTGTTAAATTTTAGTTCTTTTATATTTTTTTCTCGGTTTTTCAAAATACTAAAGGCTCAACCGGTTTAGCTAGGTAAGTTAGGGTAATTAGGCAAATCATTGTATAACAATGGTTTATTCCGTAGCCAATCAAAAAAATAATAAAAATTGGTTCAGGGGGCTAATAATATTGACCATAAAATGTTTTTTAAAAATGTACAAACTGCTTTTATTCCAGCCAAACTAAAGCAAATAAGATTTTCTATCGAAGAAAAAATATTATCAGAAATACTGTGAAAAATGTCTCGCTCCATTAAATATAACTTATACTTTAACTGTGTGTGTGCGTGTGCGTGTGCATGTGTTTATATAAATGTAGTGAGATATAGTGATTAAAAAGTGATTTCAGAGCCTGTGAGTTTCTGAATGTGATGAATGATGGGATATGCTTAGCTACACTTGTTTTGGATTTGGTGTGTGTTAAAGGGACTCCACTTTGGTGTTTTGGGACATGGTACAACCTTGCACTTTTATTTCCTGTTTCCCCTATGTGCTATGTTTTTAATACACTGAAGTACAAAAATGTGAACTTTTTTTAATAATGTCAAATAAAGTTGTTGGTCACACTTTATTTTAAGGCACAATTCTTGATATTAACAAACCATTAACTAAGACTTTTAACTCAAAGTATGAATTAACAGTTAATAGTTTAGATATTGGGTATAGGATTAGGGATGTAGAATAAGATCATACTTTATAAGTACTAATAAACAACCATTCATTCATTCATTCATTTTCATTTCGGCTTAGTCCCTTTATTAATCTGGGGTCGCCACAGCGGAATGAACCGCCAACTTATCCAGCATATGTTTTACGCAGCGGATGCCCTTCCAGCTGCAACCCATCTCTGGGAAACATCCATACACACCCATTCACAATCATGCACTATGGACAATTTAGCTTACCCAATTCACCTATACTGCATGTCTTTGGACTTGTGGGGGAAACCGGAGCACCCGGAGGAAACCCACGCCAACACAGGGAGAACATGCAAACTCCACACAGAAA
>CAIGQW010000350.1:98102-114582 GCA_903798125.1 Danio choprae | reverse complement strand
GAGTGTATGTGTGTGTGTGTGTGTGTGTGTGTGTGTGTGTGTGTGTGTGTGTGTGTGTGTGTGTGTGTGTGTGTGTGTGTGTGTAAGTAGGGCACAGCGTCCTGTAACAAGGGAACAGTGAGAAAACTAAAAATACTCCCTTTCCTCTCATCCAAAAATACTGCTCTCAAAGGTACTGTTACATTCTCCCATTCTCCTAGTCTCTTTCACATATTCCATCTCTTTCTGTTTGTTACCCACCATGTCTGTTTTCCTAGTTTCATTTTCCACACACACACAAAGAATGTGTGTGCGTGTCACTAGGAGGTCAGAGAGATAATGAAATCCATGGGTAGATCAATCAGCGCTCAGAGAAAGCTAATCAGAGCGCTGTGCATTCAGCAGACCGGCTGTCTGATGCTGTTTGTAAATCAATATGTGTGTGTATGTGTGTGTGTGTGTGTGTGTGTGTGTGTGTGTGTGTGTGGGCGTGGTCGGGTCATACCTTTATGATGTGCCTAAGAGTCAGTGAAGCTTTGCTGGCATGCCCCTAAAAATTTCAATATTGCCACTTTATTTACGTACTGCACCTTTGGTGAACAATAAATAATAACACAGTCCAGTGATGTATGCGTGTGAAGGCATGGTGTTGTAACAGCTCTGCAGTGGCCAGCAGGTGCAAGCAGGACAATGGAGTAAATTCATTCAGCTCTGGTTGTGTAACTATGCGCACTACTGACCTGATTTTTCTCATTAAAAAACATTTTACAGACTAATTCCATAGACACTTTGCCTTATTCTCCAGGTATTTGCAGCTAACATTGTCAATACTGCCACAGTTGAATTAATAACAGTTGTTCTGTAATTGTCCTGGCGGGGGAAGTCTTGATTTATGCGCCCTGACAGTATTATTTCTTACATATATATATAATATCTTATATTTATCTTTATTATAAAGTTTTAGTATTTGTTTTTGGTTTTTTGTTGTCTTTTATTTAGGTTTTCCAGTTTAACTTTTTTCTAAAGGTTTTTTCATAGAAAGTTAAACTAAACAAAATGTTTTCCTGAGCTTTTTTAAAAAATATATTATTAATTACATTTTATTGAACTAACCCTGGTGCTTTTACATCTTCATATGACTTTTTCTGTCCTGCAAATCCAAGAGAAGATTTAAAAATATTTGTGCTTGCTTTAAATAATAAAAATAATAGTAATAATAAAATAGTTTCATATTGCTGGAAATTTCACATTTACCCATGGCATGTTCTGTATTTCTACCAGATGTGATTTATTATAAATTAAATTGCTCAGCTAAAAAACAATGTTATTTTTGGTGGTTGTTGTTATTTGGCTTAATTTATTTGTGGATTAATAAATTGGAGAACAGTGGAGAACAGTGCAGTTACTCAGACATATTGCAGCCTGAATGACACTCCTTTTTTTCTTTTTCTTCTTCTTCTTCTTCTTTTATTTTCAGGTTGTGATCTCCGGAAAGAACAGTCGAGGATATCATTACATCCTGGCTAATCTTGTAAGAAATGCACACATGCTCAAAGCTCCTTTTTTTTTTTTTACCTTGGGTGAGCAACCATTCACATTTGTCCACTAACTATTGTTCTTCGCAGGGTTTTACCAACATGAGTTTGGATAAGGTGTTTTCGGGAGGAGCGAATATTACTGGATTCCAGATCATAAATCCTGACAGTCCGATCGTGCAGCAGTTTCTCCAGCGCTGGGAGCGGCTAGACGAAAGAGAGTTTCCCGAGTCTAGAAGCTCTCCTCTGAAGGTCTTTCTATGCTTATTTATGTGCATATGTGATGTGTTTATTTGGGACTGTGCCACTTATGAATATGTTTGTGGTGTTTATTAGTGTGTGTGGATGTGTAATTTATGATAACATGATTTGATGAGATTAATATACAGTAGCAGCCATGCAGTGCTTTTAATAAACATCTCTTTTATTCCCTATCTGTGCTTGTCAAGTGAAATCAAAATCAAAAAATTTTTTATGTCAGTGTTCATTGTTACACCACACTTTTTTTGAATACAGGCTCATTTTACAAGCCACCTAGAGTTAAACAATTCGCTTTTACCATTTTTGACTCCATTCAGCTGATCCCTGGGTCTGGCAGAAGCACTTTAAGCTTAGCTTAGCATAGATCATTGAGTCGGATTAGACCATTAGCATCTGACTCAAAAATAACCTAAGAGTTTAGATAATTTTTTTTTTTTATTTAAAAGCTGGGCTCTTCTGTAGATACATTGTGTACTAAGACAGACAGGAAATTAAAACTTTTTTCTTGGCCGAAATGACTAGGAACTATACTATATGCACAATGATATTATGCAGATTATAACTGGTGGTGCTAGTGTAGGGCTTGGTGAATATTATCGTTGTGCCTGCTGCAGCCGTGGTATGGCAGCGAAGTTCCTTGATTATTATGCTGGGATAAGAGTATAATTCCTAGCCAAATTGGCCTAGAAAACAGCAACTTTTCATTTTCCGTTGGTCTTAGTACATTATGTAACTACATCAAAGATCAAACACTTTGATTATTCATTTTTGAGTGAGATGCTAATGGTCTAATCTGATTCAATGATCTATGCTAAGCTAAGCTAAAAGTGCTCCCACCAGACCAAAAGATTGATGGATTCAAAAATGGTAAAACACAATTGTTTATCTAGAGGAGTTGTAAAAGAGCCTATTTTCAAAAAGTGGAGTGTTCCTTTAAAGCCATGCGCCCTCATAATTTTTAGTTGACTATATTAACTTGTCACTCACTTATAATCAACAGTCCACTTAATTCCCAGTGGATAATATCATATCTCTTGCTGAATGTTCCTCTTATTTCAGAATCAGCTTTGAGTATGTGTAACAGTATAGGGAAAAAAAAAAGAGGCTATTTCAGTTTAGTGCCGACTTTAAAAGCTCCTAATACACCTCACCCAATTCAAAATAAGTGTTGAATTCAATATGAGCACTTAGTGTAAAATCTATATAATTGATACTAGATACAGAATAAATTTAGTTTGTGCGAGATTAGCCAGTGTGCTATTATTGGAAATACAAACATTTACTAATTTAGATGTTATAAAGCAACTTTCATCTTTTTAAAATATAATTCATGTATAAATTCTAATTAGACCAATTCAATTGAATAATTAAATACCTGATGACAGACGAAGCATTAAAAGATTCATGTGAAAGGTAAATTTATACAGGTATATCAATATAAAAAAATGCAAATGTACATGTTTTAATTGTAGATATGGCATAATAGTAACTCTGCAAAATCAAATGGCATTATTACATTTAATTAGACTAATCGGTTTTAATGAAAAGCGATTATGTTTGACACAAAAATCTAAGTAATAAACCCATTTCTATAAGATTTAATTAGAAAAACAAATTCTATAGTCATGCGATGGTGTATGTTTCACGGCACAGCAATGGCTAAATCTTTAATCACAGTATTTTAATAAATTACAAAAATAAGTTGAAAGGATGGACAAACTTCAGTGTTGTTCTCTTAATAGGAAATCAAACAATTTTCTTTGTAAATACAAATATTTTTACATTTAAATAAAATATATGTATTCATATGTAGTCATTACCAACATTAATTACATAAAATTACTCAGATAACTGTGTTGTCCATAGACCAGTAGTACTTTACAACATGTACTGATAGTTAACTAATTAAAAAACTAATTAAAAAAAAATGTAATAATTCATAGCGCCTTCAATAATGTTGTGTATATTTATTACCTCAGTATTTTTGAAAACCATAATATGTGACCACATAGAGCTTGTGTCCCTCTGTGCCAGTTCTGGAAAGGTCATCCTTACCCACAGGTCTAATTTCTAATCTCTTTACTTCAGAATAGAATTTTTTACTTCAAAAATCTGTTATGCCTCTTTAACAAATGGACACAAACAGCTTGAGGTTCAACATAATACATTGTCAAAGCTCACTGTTTTCCAGAGACACAAAATAACACCTAGTTTCGACTGACTAAATCTCACAAGTGTTGATATTCCAATGCTATCTTACTGCAATTCGTAAGTTTTTGGTTTAGTGGCTAATTCTTATGAAATCATACGATCTCATTCATACAATTTAATACAATTTGCTTATCCCCCAATGGTGGTTGAGTTTAGGGGTGGGGGTTGGGTGCCATGCCTCCTTTTAAAAATCCTGGATTTTCGTACAAATTTGTACGAATTAGCGACAAAACGTAAAATAGTTACATTTCCTCACGAGATCATGCTGGATATTCAGATGAAATGACTAAAAGACTATATTGACTTAGCATTGTGATGAAATTCAGTTCCGAAAATCATGCCCTTATCTTTATTTATCAAAATTCACTGTATTGTATAATAGTATAAGTATTGTATTGTATAAGTTGATTTGAAGATTTCTGAGATTATCTTTCTATACCACTATGTATACAGTTAAAGTCACAACTATTAGCCCTCTTGAGAATGTTTTATTTTAATTTTTTCAATTATTTTCCAAGTGATGTTTAACAGAGCAAGGAATTTTTCACAGTATTTCCTATAATATTTTTTTTTTCTGGAGAAAGTCTTACTTGTTTTATTTTGGCTAGAATAATAACGGCTTAAAATTTTTTTGAACCATTTTATGGTCAATATTATTAGCTCCCTGAAGCAATATTTTTCGATTGTCTACAGAACAAGCAATGACTTGCCTAATTACCATAACTTGCCAAATTAACCTAATTAAGTTGTTAAATTGCACTTTAAGCTGAATTCTAGTGTCTTGAAAAATATCTAGTAAAATATTATGTGCTGTCATCATGACAAAGAAAAAAGAAATCAGTTATTAGAAATTAGTTATTAAAACTTTTATGTTTAGAGGTTTTTTGTTTTTTTAATCTTTCCGTTAAACAGAATTTGGGAAAAAATGGACAGGGGGGCTAATAATTCTGACTTCAACTGTACCACATGTAAACCATTTGATCTGTTTTTTGTCATGTTTAGTACACCTCTGCACTGACCCACGATGCCATCCTGGTGATAGCCGAGGCATTTCGGTATTTGCGACGTCAGCGTGTGGATATTTCTCGTCGAGGGAGTGCGGGCGATTGTCTGGCCAACCCGGCTGTACCGTGGAGCCAGGGAATCGACATCGAGAGAGCGCTCAAAATGGTAGGAGGGGTCCATAAAGGGCCTCAGACAGATAGCTAAGAGTTATCAGAATATTCATTTTTACAGAAATAAATGCGCTTATGTTTATTGTGTTTGAAATGGTTTGTTTTTTCTGTATGTTTGCGCGATTGCTAGACAGCATGTGATCGCGTTTCGTGCTTTTCTTTTTTGTTGTGCTTGTTATTTTGTGGGTGTTACTGTTCCTGTGTGCTTTGCTCCTGCAGGTTCAGGTTCAGGGTATGACGGGAAATATTCAGTTCGACTCATTTGGACGGCGATCAAATTACACCGTTGATGTTTATGAAATGAAACCGGGAGGAGCACGAAAGGTTAGTGGCTCCGGGAGGGGCAGTTTCTATAAATTCACACAATATTTCTGTCACTGTGAAGCCACAAGTCACTTTGGAGCATTAACAGTGTATGTGCAGTTTTACTGTGATTTACAGAAGACGCCCACTAAAACGTCATTCAGTGTAATAACAGTTAATATACCCCCCAAAAATATGTCTGGCATATTTACAATGAAAATCATATGATGGCATATTAAAAGAGGATCACAGTGCAGACCAAATATACTTTATATTTTGTCACTTTCCTGTAAACAAACATATTTTACCCATTAAGTTATTAGTTGACATATGATAAAATTTCACTCGATCACTTATTTTTAATATATGCTTTAATAAGCGAGTACAGGTCAGAATATGCTTTTCCATTGGGAACAGTTCTTCAGGCATATTTTGACATTTTTTAAAGTTTTCATTTATATTAGTATTACAAATAAAAATCACTTTATTTATCAATATTATAAAAATAACTGTTTTATTTATATAAATTTTATTTAATTTTATATGTATATAATTTTATTTGATATTTGAAGTTTTGAATTTGTTTTTAAACTGTAATATCTGTATTTTAGCAATGGATTTGTTTTGCCCTGGTATATGCCCTCACCGTCAAACATTCAGTTTTTTTTCCATTAAAAAAAAATAACTTTTCTGATTTGATGCGACAAATAAATCATAGATCAAGGAAAATGACTTCTTTAACGCGCACTTGAACGTTCCATCTTGCTTTCCTCCTCCATCAGTCATCAGATCATGTTCCTACTGAGTCATTCTCTCGCTGTATTTCTGTTACAGCGCGACTGTGATTGATTGAGTCTATTTATGCTCTTGCTCTCTCTGTCCCTCACAGATCGGCTACTGGAATGAATTTGAGAAATTTGTTTATATAGTGGAGCAGCAGGTTACCAACGAGTCCTCCTCTGTGGAAAACAGAACCATTGTGGTCACTACTATTATGGTACACTATCTAAAGCTGCTTTTTAAAATACGCCGAACCATGATCCTTCTGCCCTCTCGGGTTTAGTGTCTCAGTTGCATTGCATCCTGGGGGGGGCAGAACGTTTTTCTGTTTTGCTTTGCTTTGCACTCACTCACTACATGTTGAAACAGTCGAGCACAGAAGAGTGTTTCAACTGTATCCGTGTGAGTGCCAAAGCATTTTCAGTTCCATTTCGGTGGCCTGTTGTAGCAGTGACATCACAATACTGGCTTTGGTAAGAAATAGGTTTAGAAATGTCCCCTTCTATCTGCTTCTTTCACTTCGCCAAACGTAAGTACTGTTCGACTGAGGTGCCAGGCTGGATGCAAATGGCAGAGTGCATAAAGACACATGCATACAAAACACGGCGGATGGTTTTCTCACACATGGTGTTTTAATAGTACACGTTAGAATAGTTAAAAAAAAAAAAAAAGTCAAGCATTTTGTTTCGTTTTTTTATTTCTAGCTTGTCCTATCAGAAGTGCCCATTAGGTGCAGGCAGTTCATTCTTCATTTAGCTCCTAAAACTGACATAATTGCCCTACTGAAGCGATGAATGTGAGTGAGTGACTATGGGCAGCGCCTACTCAATAGAAAATCAATGCAATTACTTTTTCTTTTTTTTTGCTTAAATTGGCTTTTACATATTTTCCTGATTTACTATTGGCTATTTAAGTGTCACACACAGACGAGTTGTGTCTGGAGACTAGCTTTTCAATCAATATAACCGGCCAGTGATATTACAGAATTAAATGCACGCAAGTAAAAACAGCCACTCTTTAGGATACGTTCATTGACACAGAAATTGAAAGTCTGACTCTGATCAGAAAGAGACCATTCAGTTCCTATTTTGTTACAATAGATATATCTGGTTATATATATGTGACACTGGACCACAAAACCAGTCTTATGTACCAGGATATATTTGGGGAAACGTTTATGTTCTTTTATGTTAAAAATCAAGTATCAAGTAAAGATCAAGTTCCATTAGTAAATTTCCTATTGTAAATATATTGAAACTCAATTATTGTTTAATAATTCAATTATTAATAATATATATATTTTTAATAATAATATAACAATCCATTGATTAGTAATGTGTGTAAAAATGATTTTCTAGGTATTTAGATTTTTATGAAACCTCAGATTCCAGATTTTCAAATAGTTTTATCTGTGCTAAATCCTAAATCCTATCTTAACAATCTGTACATCAATGGAGCGCTTATCTATTCATATTTCTTTAAGATTAAATTAGAAAAAAATACACTGCTATAGGCATGTGATGGTATCAGTTTCATGGCACAGTAATGGCTCAATTTTAATCACAGAATTTTAATAAATTACAAAAAGAAGTTGAAAAGATGGACAAACTTTAGTGTTGTTCTCTTAATAGGAAATGAAATGATTTTCATTCAGTGTCATTCAGGGTCACATATGGTTATAGATATATCTTAATGTAAACTAAATGCAAATTTAAAGGGATTTTTTTTTTTAATCATGTATTGTTCTCTGTGTGAACAGCTTTACCTGGCTTGGGCTGTCAATGAAAGCCTCTAGACTGGTGTATATTATCAGAATATTGGTACTTTGCCATTAAAGAATGAAGGCATGTTCATGTGATCACAATCAAGGTGCTGCTTCAGTTCACTTAACATCCAACACCAATACGCATATATTCTACATATAATAATATATTCATATAATATAAACATATATTCTACACCAATAATCTGAATTCTACATATAGCCATATAGAATAGGAATTTAAAAAAATCTCAAATGAACCTTAGCCATCCCAAATTTTTACAAAAGACATTAAGAAGAGAATCTAGAGTGTGTTTTAATGTGACATGTGCCAGGTTACGCACGTGGAAATGTTATGCCTACTGGACATGTTATGTTGGGCGACTTACTGTGTTTAAGCAAACATGCGTTAATTGAACCAAATGCTGGCAGTGAATCGGTTGGGGCTGTACAGTGATTACAGCTGGGCTTAAACGAGTTTCATAATTACGTCCTTAATGAAGAACTCTGAGAACTTGAGGGCAGGGGGGGATAGAGGAAAGGACGGAGATGAAGCTGGAAGAATATTAATTAAAGGGTGAATATGGTAATTAATCTTTTGAATAATGCATAACCTCAAGGTCACAAGAAGCCACATCTTAGTGAGGGGTAAAAAAAAACATGAAATGAGCTTCACAACTGTGTTGGTAAGGAATAGTTATTTGAATACTGAAGAGTTGCATTCATTCACGAATTGGATGTTTATACGACCTGGCAGAATAACATAAATAAACATATTTCACTAAATTTAGTCAGAGAAGCAAAGTCATATTTAAATGTACCATAAGGTTCGCCTTATGTTACATTTAAAAGTGATCGTGACCTCTTTCTGACTCTACCTATGATGATCTCATAAGTAGATACAGAAAGTCAAAGCAGAATTAAATCTTAATTCATTCAATGAATTAGTGATGAAGGTTATTTTTATAGGTTGAAAATGGAGGATAAACGAAATGCTACTAAAGCTAAGCTTGCTTAGCCTGAATGAAATGATTAATAGTTATATTAAAAGCACACGTGAGAAAACCTCTGCCGCTCTCTTTAACCCTCCTGCATGCACTGTTCATGTACTTGTGTGAGTTATTTTCCCATAACCCTTGCTTGACTGACAAATTACTAATGAGAAGACCTGCAAGTTCAAGTACTCTCTCTCTCTCTTTCTCTCTCTCTCTCCACTTTTTAAATATCAGTCCACTACTGATTAGCATTGTCCACAAACCCGAAACTTTCAATTCAGATTAGCCTTCCTCACAGTTACTGTTTGTCATTATAAAGCTCACAGTGCATGTTTATAATTTAATATGTTTTTTGTCCGAATGAAACAGGTGAGACATATGTAAGACATATAAGCATGATTGTAGACTAATCAGTAATTTTATATATGTGTATATACCGTGTGTGTGTTTGTGGGTTGTGAGTCTGAAAGCCAGCTGAACCTCATTTGATTTGGTTAACAGGAAGCTCCATATGTAATGTACAAGAGGAATTATATGCAGTTGGAAGGGAATGATCGCTATGAGGGCTACTGTGTAGACTTGGCATCTGAAATCGCCAAACATGTGGGCATAAAATACAAACTGTCCATTGTGGCTGATGGAAAATATGGAGCACGCGACCCTGAGACCAAGACCTGGAACGGCATGGTGGGGGAGTTGGTTTATGGGGTGAGTGCTGGGGAATTGTTGATGGTGGGGACAGTGGCTGTGTGACGCCAGCAACATCTAGGAGGCCACATGTAAAATCACTGACTGCTCTGTCAAAATAAGTCACAGAATTACTGTTTGTGTAGGTTTAGAAATGTATTTATTACAGGATTTATCTTTCTTTATATTATTGAGCTGTTTACTTTTTAGGTTTGGTGCTCAAAGAAGGTCATGTATCACATATGACTTACTGTATTTTGACACTGTAATGTGATTTTTTAAAAACTGATTTCCCTGGCCTTCTGATGTGGCTGACGTCACCCAAGTCTTTGGTCATGGTCAGTGTTTTTGTGCTGTCAATCTCCAAATTAGTGTCTCTGCATGTGGTTGAGGCTCCGTGAGTTGAGATCTCATCAACCAATTAGTCCTTGGTTTCTATTAAAGGAACCTATTCACAACCCATTCGCTGTAAGCATGAGGTGTGTGTGCGCGTGCGTGCGTGTGTGTTTTGTTTCTGTGTGCCATTCAGCATATCCTGAATATGTGACATATCTTTCAGTCATCTCAGGTAAAGAGTGCATTGACAGTTCCTTTTCATTTACAAATGACCTTACACACAAAACTGGGATATAATGTCATTTTACACTGTTTTAAAACCAGGGGTTCTCAATTATCAAACCCGTCATACCCGTTTTTGAAGCTACTATCTTCAAGTCAAATAATATGGTAGTTTTAATCGTATTAGTATAATAGTATTAGTATTAATAGTATAAAATCATTTAACGACTACTTTTTGTCAAAGTGGCTCAGTTCAGAAAACAAAAAACAAGAAAACACATGTTAGCCAGTGTCCGTTACGTATAGACATAGTCACTGATATATTTCAAAAGGAAAATCAGTCATTCTGAGTTTCTTTTAGTTGAAACAGTTCGGACTTTGTTTACTCTGAGACTAGCCTGAAGATTGTGAAAATGGTGGAAAACAATGCTAATGATTTTTAGCATTGTATAATAATGATAATGTTAATGATTTTTGTGCTTCTCTATAATTTTACACAAACTAATATAGTGCCTTTTTTGCTGTATTGGCATTTAATTGTTTTCTCTTGGCCAATATTTAATATAAATTTATTACTAAATTTGTAGATACTGTCAGCCATTTATCATAATCTATTATCCATGTCATGAAATTTCATAAGCAGATGGATACCTTATGAAATAAAAATACATGCTAGCATCTACAATTCAAAAACAGTTTAATATACCGAATGAACCAAAAGGCCTCTTTTGTTGGTTGTCATGAACTTGGTACTAAAACAAATAGTCAATTGGTGAGTTTGCCATTTTTCGCCTAGTCATTACATGTTAAAAATCATAGTCCAATCGCATTTCCATCATCATCCCATGACCGATGTTTTATTTCTCGTCTTAAGAACTGAGCTTTACTGTGTTCCGTGTTTCCAGAGAGCAGATATAGCTGTGGCTCCTCTCACTATAACCCTTGTCCGGGAGGAGGTGATAGATTTCTCCAAGCCCTTCATGAGTCTGGGCATTTCCATCATGATCAAGAAACCGCAGAAGTCCAAACCAGGGGTCTTCTCCTTCCTGGATCCTCTGGCCTATGAGATCTGGATGTGTATCGTGTTTGCGTATATCGGTGTGAGCGTGGTTCTCTTCCTGGTGAGTCGTTTCAGTCCGTACGAATGGCACCTGGATGACAATGAAGAGACGAAGGACCCGCAGACGCCGCCCGACCCGCCAAACGACTTCGGCATCTTTAACAGCCTCTGGTTCTCTCTTGGAGCGTTCATGCAGCAAGGATGCGATATCTCACCAAGGTTGGTGTATTGTTTAGCCCGTTCATGTTTCTCCATACTCATCTTCATCTTTGCATTTTATGGTCGTCTTGTGTTTCATGGTGCATATATGTTATTCTACTTGGAGTGTTTCACTTTTTAAACAAGCTTATCTCTTAACCTTAACCTATTCTATCATCTTATCACGTCATTCATCCAACCACTCAATCAGTCACCATTCACAATACTGTTATTTCAGCTGATAATGTCTTTATCTTCTCTTTTTCTCTTTTGAAATACAGCTTCGTTTAAATCAGTGGTTCTTCTTTTTTGGGTCATACCCATCATCTAAAAATAAATAAAAACTTCTGAACTCCTTTTAACGCTGATATCTTGGCCACATTTTGCCTCATAATGGTGTAATATAATTTAATGGATGTTTTTGTTTCGAGTGACTTCAACATTGGTTTAAAAAAAGTGGTGAACCAATCTCAGTAGTTTTTGTTAAGTCTTTTTCTGTTGAAAACGTAATTTAAAAAGAAAAAAAGCGTCATATCTTGCAAAAGGATAATCATTTGTTTAAAAATGGTGCAAGAAACATTTCATTTTTATTGCCAGTGTTAAACTGTGGATAATTTACTATTGCTATTTTAATTAAAAAGAAAATGACACTAAAGACTTTCTACAGCTTTTATTTCAAATAGATTCTATTCATCAAAAAAAAATAAAAAAATAAATCCAGAATCCTAAAAAGTTTAAAGGCATATGAGCCTCATATAATGATTTGTGAAGGACCAAGACTGGAGTAATGATGAAAAAATTCAGCTTTAAATTAGATAACAAAAATGCCTTTTAAAATATATTCACACAGTTGTTTTAAAAGATGTATAATTCAAAATATTACTGTTTATATTGTACTGCAATCAAACAAATGCAGCCTTGCTGAGCAAAATTGATTAACACATTGTAAACAAGATTTGATTAGTCTTTTAAACTTTGAGAACCTCTGCTTTAAGTGATGCTGGCAACCGACTAAAATAATTTATATTCACCATGTGTTGACTGTAAAATGTACAGATTTTCTCCTTCGCTCTTTTTCTCTCTTTCTTGGAGGGCTACCGTGTTCTTGCTGCATGTCTCTATTTTACCGTCAGCAGTGTGGTGTTTATAAACTGTTTCAGTGGAGGAGTGTCAGGCCTCTTCTCTCATTCAGCCATTCGTCTGTTCATTCATTCACTTTTCCTGCCCCATCTTACTCACCCAAATTCCTCTTGGATTCGTGTCTTTCATTCTCAAGGTGATCTTTGTTCTCATTCTCATCTTTCTGCTCTCTCATGAGACAGACCTGTCAAAACAGCGGCTTCACTTGTGTTTTGAGCGATCATTTTTTTGTCCATTTCTTCTTTTATCGACAGTAATAGCCTTATTACATCTGTACTAAAAGTTAATCTTTCAATGGGGGTTTGTTTGCTCTCCTATTGTCTCTTTCCCGTCTCCCTCTCTGTGTCTCAGGTCTCTGTCTGGCCGTATTGTTGGAGGTGTGTGGTGGTTCTTCACTCTCATCATCATTTCATCCTACACTGCCAATCTGGCTGCTTTCCTGACCGTGGAGAGGATGGTGTCGCCTATAGAGAGTGCAGAAGACCTGGCCAAGCAGACAGAGATCGCCTACGGGACGCTCGACTCCGGTTCCACCAAAGAGTTCTTCAGGGTAAGACAGCAATAGAAACAAACTATCAAATGTAAAACAGTTTTAGCTAAAATAGCTGGTGTGATTACTGATGATAATAAGAAAGAATTGTATTTTTAGTGCCTACAACCATATTATGGATCTTGCCCTTATAAATTGTAAATATAACAGATCTTGCCATTATAAATACATTTGAAAAAAACAATGTAAGAAATAAAATGAGTTCTACAGGTTTTTTGGAACAACTTAATTGTTTTTACAAATTCAAGTAGATTGAACATAAAACAGTTAAGTTAATTGAGTTGTGTTGTGACAACATGAAGGATTTGTGTGTAACCCAGCATTGTTAACATTGTACTACCATTCAGATGTTTGCATTAGGTATGATTTTTTTATTTATGTTTTTTTAAATACATTTTTAATGCTCATCAGTTGTAATATTGTGATTTAAAACTTATATTTTATTGTGCAAAAAAAAACAACTTCAAAAAAAGTGCATTTTATAAAGTGTGCTTCACACAGGTGAGTGGGCTTGACAAATCACCTGTAGAAACACTCTTCTCTCTATATGCACCGGACACTTTACTTAAATACCTAACTCTTAATTACTCTTGAGCACTCAAGTTCCTTCGCATAATTAGCACTTGTGTGTATTGCCTTATCTTGTTGAATCCCTGAATGCCTCCTCAATGGTAAGTCCCTTTGGACAAAAGCATCTGGTATATGACTAAATGTAAATGTAATGTAAATGCATTACAAAATCAACCTAAGCTGCCATTTTCCAGTGTCATGTGATCCTGGTCATATGCTAGAAAACCGTTATTATAATCACAGTTGTGCTGCTTAATGTGATTTGTGGATGTCATGCATTTTTTCACTGAATATAAGGTTCAAAAGAACAAAATGCATTTTAAACAGAATAGTTTTTTAAACATTATATATATATATATATATATATATTTACTATTATTTTTGATGAACTTAAATTGATTATCTTTTTTATTGTACTGTAGGTTGATCTTTTGTATTGTACTGTGGGTTTACTTTAAATGTTCGAAGGAGAGCATATATTGATTATTATAGTTTCTACGGGCAAATCAGAGTTACTACACAAATGCTGATTATGAATTTTCAGATAATTCAGCCAAAGTCTTCTAGGGATGTGCCAACAATCATATTTTTTTCTGCCTGTCTGAGCAAAGCCTAATCTGCATTATTCAATTCATTAGCAAGTAGTAGCTGAACTAAGTTTGTCAATGGAAAAAGACATTCAAAATGTGCAGGACTTTGATGACAGGATTGGGAAACACTGAACAAGAATGATAGAAAAATGCTGCTGCTAAGAACTTGAATACTAAATGGCTAAGTGTGTGCTCGCACTTACTTGGTAGCTTCAGTTGGCAATTGCTGTTAGTGTGGATCATTTAAGTAAGTGTGAAATGCTGCCATCCAAACCCAAACAAGCAGACCGAAAGCAATGAAAAGATTCTAAACAAACTCTGCTGTAGTTTCGACTGAGATATTAATACTACACAGACTAAAGACATCTAAACAAAACAGCAGCATTCCATGATGTCACGATATGTGATTATAAAAAGGACAAAATGTTCCAGCATGCCTGCTTTTCTGTTGTTACAGTGGCTTTGTTGCCTCTTACATCAGAAATGCATCTTCTTGAAGCTGATATTTATTTGAGTGTGTCACTGAGGAATTATTGCTGCTTATTTGACTCCCACATTTTATGAGCGAAGTTCTCAACTGAAGGAGATATCATCACATGTACACATTTAAAACAAGCATGTTCAGCCCAGCAAGAAGAAAATATAGACAGTAAATCTAAGTATTTCTTTCAATCATTTGAATGTTCATTGAACCAGGATCAAGAGTGTGTACATATACAGTAGTCAACATTTGAAGACACGAATGGGTGTTGTTAAATAATTTTAGGACAACTTTGATTAAATGTTTTGATCCACTTCAAATGTTGAATACTGTATATGTGTGTGTGCAATATTAAAGAAAAATATATGATGGCATGCTAAATAATGTAATCATTTTTCATATAAGATTAAACCAACCATTTTAAATTGACATTTAGTCATTTAACTCTTTTGTCTAAAGTGACTTAGAATTGAGGAGGCATTCAGCAATTCAACAAGAAGAGGCAATACACACAAGAAGTGCTTATTCTACAAGGAACTGTTAGTCATCAGGAAACTAGGTGCTTGAGTATTTATTTATTTTTGATAGAGAGAGAAGATTGTTTCTACAGGTGGTTTGTCAAGCCCACTCACCTGTGTGAAGCACACTTCACAAATGCACAGTGTTTTTTTTCATATTATTTCAGGGAAAAGAAGGTATCACTGCAACACCTCAAGCTAAACAACTGTTGCATAAATCAGACATTTAGCACTTTAAACAAACAAAAACAAACAAATAATGGTATCGTTTTATCAACATGAAACATGTCATGACACATTTAACAGTCATCACAATCTTAAATCCTTGAAAGTTGTTAATATTTAGATTTTTTAAAAATCGTATGATCTTAGAGTCAAATTACAAAAAAACGAATTACCGCTTGTGTCTGGTGTGTCTAATGCAGCGTCTATGGGGCTGAGAGTAAATTTGAGGTAATTCTCTCCTCTGGCTGTCATGATTTGTCCTTTTTTGAAAGTCTTTATAACATCATCACATAAGTTTACCCAGCAATGACGCCTTCCGCTACTGAGAAACCCGCAAATGTAAAAAGGGTCTATAGAGTTTGTTTTTTGCTGTCTTATTGATTTCTTAACATGGCTTGATTGATCAGGTGATGCAGTATTTCTAAATTTAGCACCCATACTAAAATTGTTGCAGATCTTTTAATACAAATCATCCAGTATGTCCATTCTGTTGGTTTCAGAGATGTGCGTTGACAGGAAACAATGTTTCCTGGTGGAAACAATGTTTCCTGGTGGGCTGAAAAGTCTTTCAGCGTGTGCTAGTGGCCGGCACACAAAAATACCTTTGTATGAATTCACTCATTAATCGCAAATCGTTACAATATATACAATATATATATATTGCGACATGAGCATTTGTGATATTACAAAATATATTGCGTAATATCTATCTACAGTATATACAGTACTGTGCAAAAGTCTAAGGCCACTATTTTCACCAAAAAAAGGTTTAAAGTCGGTTATTTTTCTGTTTTTCTGTTTCATGTCAGTTTGAAATATCAATTTACATTTACAAACATAATTTTTGTTATTAATTATAATTATACAGTGAGAATTGTCAATTGTACTTTACAGCACAGTAC
>CAIGQW010000350.1:45233-98002 GCA_903798125.1 Danio choprae | reverse complement strand
GAGAGAGAGAGAGAGAGAGAGAGAGAGAGAGAGATCCCATATTTGTGTGCGTTTACTTGCAGTAAATTCTGACAGTAAAACATGATGGCAGCCAATTGGAAATCTGACAAAGACATGTCACCACAGACATGTGACCATCTGTGACAAAAAAATCTCAGATACAGTTTTCATGTGAGGTAGCCAGAGGCAGAAGAATGTGCGTGTACGTGTTTTTGAGATGACAAGGAACAGGGCAGTTTTAAGATGACCCAGATAAAGCCCTGCTGATGAGCTCATCCTGTCATTTCACCTTAATGTCACGATTGCTCGCTAACACAAGTGTGTGAAAGCAGATATACAGTGTATGTAGACAGACTCGAACATGCACGCGATCAGTCACTCATGCGCTCCCTGTCACCTCACAGAGCCCAAGTCTATAGAGCGGTTGCAGATAAAGATTGAGTGAGAGGACACTTGAAATGAGGTGCCCTTCTGCTCTTCTCTCTTTCATGAGTTGTCATCTGCTAATGTACAGGATCAGAGCTGAGATGACAGGAGAGTAGGCTCTGAATGGGATGCGGAAAGAGACCATCTCCACCTTGTGTTTATAACATAACATTGCAGCAATAATAATACAAAAAAAATCTTGGCAATAGAAAGTTATTTTCCTATTTGAAAACGTGCTGTAGTAAAGATTACTCAGTGTATAAAATGGAAATGCTGAATGTATTGTATGTATTATGGAATCAGCCAGTGGTCTCAATTAGGGCTATGCAATATATCGTTACAGCATCGATATCGCAACATGCGAATATGCAAAAGTCAGAATCTGCAACTTTGAGGAATAAACCAGAATAATAATAATATTGTGTAAAAAAAACTTTTGATAATAAACCAGGAAGTAAATGTAATCCTATATAGAAAGACTACATAAATTAATGTATGTTTAAGGTATGTGACTGTGCAAGATTCAAGCTAATTTAAACCATTTGTGCACAAGAAATTGATACAGTTTGTAGCTTTAACAAAGATTAATTGTATTTTGCATTACAAAGAATACATTACAGTATGTTTTTTATAGTTCATTACATTGTTTGATTACCTTACACTGTTATTTTGCTCAATAATGTAGAATATCCTCAGAATATCCTCATAAAGCACTATCTATTTTTATCTTTATTCTTTTATATTCATTCATGCTTGTAATTTCTTTATTTTACTTTATAACAAACACACACTCTACACACTCCCTACATAATTATCACAATGTAAAATTCTGAGTTCTTTCCTAATAGTTATTTAAATCATCTTATGTTATTACATTTATATATATATATATATATATATATAAGTATCTATACATCTATCTATCTATATCTATCGCAGAAAAAAGTGGTTTAAATAAAGCTTTATAAAACTATTAGTTCTGTAGGACTTGAACATTACAGTACCGGGTCTTTTTAAGTCATATGATGTGAAGTTTATTTATAAACTAATTTCGAGAGGATCACATGCTTATGATTGCTGCGGCTGGTACCGCATTATCCAAATCATGATTCACCAATCAAACGATTCCTAAGCCACTATAAATACTATAAGTTTCATATCACAGCCATCTTCGTTCTGAAAAATCCCCCCTTCCACCCCTACTCCTCCTTTCCTAGATGGGTGGCACGGTGGCCCAGTGGTTAGCACTGTTGCCCCACAGCAAGAACGTCACTGGTTCTAGTTACCAAGCCAGCTGAAGTCTCTGTGTGGAGTTTGCACGTTCTCCCTGTGCTCACGTGGGTTTCCGCCGGGTTCCCTCTTGAGAATGGGAGGTGCCTTTTCACTCATTAATGACTCTAGAGATTTTATGCAGATTTCAATCACTATTGATCTATTAGTAATGCCGACTTCACACATGTTTGCCTATATATAATTACTTTTGCTTTCAGAGTTTCTCATATCCTTCCCTGTTCTAATTTGTACCATTCAGGACAAACTTTGCATTGCTCGTGTTATTGCCTCTGTAAGACTAATCACATTCACAAGTCACTTCAGATGAAAACATCTGCTAAATGATTAAAAATAAATGAATTGTAAATGTAAGGTCTGAAATAGTTTGTGTTGTTAGTTTGATTCAGACAGTTCACTGGTGCAGTGAAAATCATTTGCACATTGTAATGGGATAAGACACAAAACAAAATGATGTCTGGAAGAGGTGACATTTGCTTGCGTTTCATTGCATCGAACAAGATTTGACTTCTGTTGTGTCAATGCAGCAGCTTGTGAATGAAAATGAGTATAAAATTTTTGGTGTTTTCTTTTTTTGATAATGATGCTAATAAATTCTAGAAACACCGATGGCATATGGAATAAACTGCATGAAACGAATATAAGGTGCTTTTCTAGTAATAAAAATGGCCCTTTATGGGCTGCTATAGATGTGTCTCACTCAGTCACTTTTTATTTGAAAGGTCAAGAAACTAATATTTCCCCATTTCTTAACCTTTCCATTTATTTCTTCTTGGTCCTTTTTTTTTTTCCTCGCAGCGTTCAAAGATCGCCGTCTACGAGAAGATGTGGTCTTACATGAAATCTGCCGAGCCGTCTGTGTTTGTTAAGACCACCCCAGACGGAGTGGCTCGCGTGCGCAAGTCCAAGGGGAAGTTTGCGTTCCTGCTCGAATCCACGATGAACGAATACATCGAGCAGAGAAAGCCATGCGACACTATGAAGGTGGGAGGGAACCTGGACTCCAAGGGCTACGGTGTGGCCACGCCCAAAGGGTCGGCATTAAGGTGGGTGGAATAATATAACAATTCACTCTTGTTATAGTATTCCACCTACCCTGATTCCACCATCTCTCTCTTTTCTCCGTCTCCTTCATGTTTTGTTTCTCATTCTTCTACCTTTTCTCATTCTCTCTACCTACAACTGGTTTTCCTTCTTTCTCATTCTTCACTCTGTATGTCTCTCTTTCTCTTGCGGTACATAATAAGGTAACCGTAATATGTGGGTGTTGTTTAGTTAATGTTACAACCTTGTCTCTGACCATAGAAATGTCTTAACTTGTTAATTTACGGTCCATTTTTACAGTGTGATGCCTGTTGCTGTTGATTCCCTATCTTTTTCTTGGTCTTTTTTTTATCTTCTGTGTCCTTCGCTTTGTGCTGTGATTGCACTTCTGTAATGTTCGTATGGTTGGGTTGTTTTATTTACTTATTTTTTCTCTGCATCGACGCTGTTCTGCTTGCTGCCATGCATGTCATGCCATCGGCTGTTTGTTTTTTTTTTCTTCTTCTTCACTTTGCAACGGACTCTCCCTGCATCATTTCCATCAGTCACCAGCACTTAGCAACATTACTCTTTCTCTCACTTCTTTCTGTTTCTCTCTGTCCACTCGGCACCACACGCACCTCACTTGCACACACGCGTCTGTCTGTAACCCAGTAGCCGACACAATTAACCAATCGACCAGTCCAACCAATTCACCAGTCAAGCGTTCTAACCATTTAACCCCAACCCCTAACAAACAAGCAACTACCAGTTGCTTCAATCTCATCATTAGATTTCTCACGAAACCTGTTCCTTTTCTTACGAGCTATGTGTTTATCATTTGAAGAAGTGCTGTAAACCTGGCGGTGTTAAAGCTGAATGAGCAGGGCCTGCTGGACAAGCTGAAAAATAAATGGTGGTACGACAAGGGAGAGTGCGGCAGCGGGGGAGGGGACTCGAAGGTCAGCCTCAATCTCACCCAAACAACCATTTCCTAGCTTCGAGTAATCGGCAAGGCTGTGACCTCTGACCCCCGGCAACAGTACCGTGACCTTCAGGGGTGGCCACGAGCAAACTGAGCCTAATGACCCGAGGACATTAGCACCAGTTGTTGTCAGCACTGCTTATGTAGTGTTTTTTTTGGAGCTTATGTAATAAGGCAAACGGCGATCAGATGCGTGACCCTTTGCTTGGCTAATGGAGGAAAGGAAGCAGAGGAGGAGAGGAATAAAGGCTCTGGTGGGTGGATGTGTGGAGTGAGGTCAGGGTAACTGAGCGCAGCTTATTAGGATGTTTAGGCTCTTGCGAATGCGCCTCGTGGGTTTGTTTGTGTGGAAAAACAAACAGCTTGTTCTAGGTGGAATAAGCTAGGCCCTCTCCGGCTCTTCTCTGATCTGTAGCATCAGATCATCACAAAATGTACTGTGTTTTGTGTTTACCAGTGTTTCAGGATTTAATGGGCCCTCAACAGAAGGAAAATAAAAGATCTACGGGGAACTAATAGTAAAAATGAAGCTAAAGCTGCGCTGAGAAATACAGTACGCGTCTGTTAGGATATAGTCTGTTAAGGGATAGTTGACCCAGAAATTAAGATTTTCTGATATTTGCTATACTTGTGGCATTCTGTACTATAACTATAAAAAAGTTCATCAAACATACTGCAAAAGAAATCTCTTGTACATACATATTTTCTTTACCAAGAAAGGAAGTATACAGGCTGAACAACATAGCTGTGTAAATTATGTAAATTGTAATTTTTGGATAAACTGTTTCAAGTTATTTGGAAATGACCAAGGCATATATATATATAAAAATGTCAATAAAAGACATATACTATATAATTTAGTGTACAGATACACAATTTTTTGTTCTTACTGACAGATTTCTTTACCAACATCAGTTGCCAAAACTAAGAATTTATTCATTTTGTGTTTTAACCTTTTTAATTCCTAATCATTTACCACTGTGCTACTGTGTTAAAAAAAACACATACACAAAATCTAAGCACATTTTATGGGGATTATCACCTTTTTAACAAGTGGGCAAAGCTCTATTGTTCACACACATAGAAATTTCTCTGTACAGAAAATAAAAATGCATAGGGTTAAAGACCAATTATTATGAATTTGTTTTGTTCCATATTAATACTGTATATTCGCACCATAGTCAGCTGTGATGGCTAATTACTGGATTACGCTCAACTCTAGTTTATTTTGGAAGATTATTGGCTCAGCACGCCTTCATAGCTTTACAGTTTTATTGCCAATTAGGGTTAGTACACAACAGGGCAATTAGAGCACAGTTTACTAATTTAAAAATAGCTGTAGCATTATGATGTTCTGAATGTTTTGATGTTTTAGGTTTTTGTCCATAAAACGTTTTAGTTCTCTTTCATTAATGCAAAGTATTTACAAATGCAGGGATTTGTGTTGATATAGTCCAAATTATATGCCTGTGGCGTTTCTAAATACTTGGCGAGGATTCTATGCTGAGAGTTGTTTAGTGTTAGCGTGTCAAATTGTCGGTAGTGGCAATAGAGAAGTGTGAAGACTTGGAAGAGAAGTGTAATATCTGCATATCTCCAATCGTTTTTTAAAAGACTGCATCTTTGGTCTTTAGCCAACTCCCTGCTACAAGTATGCAAATCCCTTTGGAGCCGCCAGCTCTCCCAAGATTATTCCCTAAATTGGCGTGTAACCCATGGAAAAGCTCATAGCTCCCTTGTTGATGGGATTAAAGAAAAATATAAGACCACTGGGGCAGACAGTCCTGAAGGGGCTAAAACATCACAGGAAAACGTGAGAATTCTAATTAAACACTCCTAGAAATCAGCATTGGAGAAAGATCTGGTGCCGTACGGAAGATTCACAAAACGCACACATTCATCTGCATATGAATGCACAGACAACCACACACAAGCACAAATTCATTACACACACACACACACACACACGTATGGCCACTTTTCTTTAGCCCCCGTGCCTGCAGAATGGTCACCCTGTGTTCAGCCTATCATGAGGGCAAGGCAGCCCCGCTCAGACCTGATTGGTCTTCAAGAGCGAGTTCACTGCAGTAATTGGCTATCGCTCGTGAGTCTCTAAACTCTGATCAATATGGCCGCCTAGTCCACACATTGATAAGTTGAGCATGCTGGGTGGAGGGTGTCTAGTCTGTTATGACATCACAACTGCATGTTTCTCATTTATTGACCTGAGTCTGATCCAAAATGCATGAATGGAGTAATTCAGCAAACCCTGCAAGTATACCATGTTATCAAAGCATAAAAACATAGACCAAAGTAAAAGTGAAAATCCACCGCAGCGCAATAGGATGTGGTTGTAAACATAGGAATACATGAATAAATCAGTTGTATTTAGCTGTTGTTCAACCTGGATTCATTGAAAAACAGGTTTTCTCATCTCAAACCTGCACTGTAAATAAATATCTTGTTAGCACTTGTTTTTCAGTTTACGCTTGTTAAATTGCATTATGTATCTCTGTTATAACAACTTTTGATGTTGAATGGCATCAAAGTGACATTTGTGTTAGTTTAAAGCAACATTTGGTAAATTACAGCGGGAAAACTCAAGTAATAAGCTGTCAGTAATAATTCTCTTATTTTCTGAATTTATTCTTGGAGTGCATAAATAGGATTAGACTACAGCAGCCATGACAACTTTAGTAATAGGTAATTTAAGGTGACTTGTTTGGATAAAAATGAGGTAAGTTGTGGATTTTCACTACAAAAAAATATGAGAAATCTCATTCCTTACAATTGGAATTATTTACCATTCAAAGTGTGACGCTGGATGGTGTTACGGCGGTAAGTATGGTATATTTGCTTTGCTGGATTACAACTCTCATCATTTAGCAGAAGGAAAATAAAGTGAGTTTCCCAGCAGTCCTGCTGATGACATACTAACATCTTAAAAACTGAAATGCCCAGAAGTATACCCTGTAAGCAAATCATTTTCTTCAAAACAAAAAAAAATGTAATTGATAACTCATGCTTTATGCAAATATCTCCAAAGCGATATTAATTTTCCTTTTCTTACCAATGTGCTAGCCTCCATTAAGGCCTGGCATTTTAAAGAAGTTTGTAAGATGTTCGGCTTCAGCCCTCACCCACCACAGACCGGTTCCCCTTCTGACTGCTGGGTCCTGTTTGTCTGTTAGTCAAGTAAGGGTTTTTCTTTTCTCCCGATGGATCCGGCTTGCTGAACACTGGGTTGGAAAAGTTGCATTCACACACACCACAATTACAATAACGAAGCTCATCTGCCCAATGCTCTTTGTAATTATGCTCTGTTTGGCTGTGTGACCATGGTTACTCTCTCTGCCTCTGTTGGAACAGTGAGTGCCGATTACTCAAAGCGATAACAGTAGGTAGCACTGCCAGGTCAAAGGTCGAAGGTAACACTGAGGCTAGCCCTGCCTGCATTCCCTCTCTCTCTCTCCATCTCTCCCTCACTTATTCTCTCGCTGTCTACAATATCAACAGCACAAGGCCAGGTGTCCTACAGTATCGCTTTGGTTAACAGATATTCGGTAGGTTAAAGTTTTAATAACATAAAATAACATAATGGTGCCATGTTATTTATGTTATTTCCCCTCGTGAAGAACTCCTGTAAACCTTGCAGTGTTGAAACTCAGTGAACAAGGCATCTTAGACAAGCTGAAAAACAAGTGGTGGTACGATAAGGGTGAATGTGGGACCAAAGACTCTGGGAGTAAGGTTAGTCTGCTCACTCATTTTACAGTGTTTCCAACAAACATATCCATATACCACAAACATCATAACGAGTTTCCTGTGGCTGGATTCACTTTCTTTTGGCCGCTTTTCATCCTATTTACATACACGCAGGCCATTATGCATCACCTAGTCAGAAAACCACAACTTTTAGCATTAATGAGACAACACAACAGATGCACCCACTCACACAGAAGGAGATGTGACATGTTAACAAAGCACTTACAAGTGTTCACAATTCATTATTTTAATGATGTAGTAATTACTCTAAGTGTTACATAAACGTATCTTGTAGTAAGCATTCATAACAGTGATTTGGCAATTATTTCATTAGACTTTTTTTTTTTTTTTTTCCTCTTCTGCTGCTGTGACATGGCCTCGTTCTCGATATCACTGTTGTGTTTACCGATTCGGGTTTAAAGCTTCTCCAGGCAACATTCGTAGACCTTAATCATCAGAATGATCCTTTAAAGGAAGCACAGTCACTCAGAAGGTATTTCTAATTGGCTAAATGCAGTCATGCATTTGCTCATAAAGCTAATTAAGGGAGCAAGTAGGAGTCTGAAAGCAATGTAGACCGATAAAACGATGTCATTGTATATACCTGCGACAAATCCTTCACTGTAAAAGAAAATACAGTAACAACATTTTAGGGTTTACAGATTAAGCTTAAATTTACAATAAACAAAGTTTTCATTAACTGATGGAATTCAGTACATAATATACGTTTTGTACCATCGTATTTTGATACCTACCTGAGAAAGTGATGGGATGAATCCAAGCTCATGACAAACAGCATTTCCACAAGCTGAAGAAGCAAGTAATGATACTTTACATTGTGTTAATGTACAGTGGCATTCATACAATTACTAAACACCATGATGGTTAAAAAAAAACATATAATAATAAAATATAATATGTAATAAGCTTTAATTTAACAACAGAAATGACACCGAACCCATGTGTATGTAACTGATGAGAACAAAAAACAAAACATCAAATATTAAGTGTCACGCAGGGATTGGCGATTTACAGGGTTTCAGCATAATTATAATTATGCTCACACTACAATTTCTTTCACTCCCAAAACCAAATTTACCAGTATTTTACTTTACAATTACATTAAATGTCAGTTCCTGAGTATTTTAGTGTAGCAGTTTTACTATTTATTTGACCTTAAAAAAAATTCACAATATTTCTTTTAATTCCAATCCTGATTGAGTTTATGAAACTCACAACAACACCAATCAAAGGCCTCACACACACTGTAAAGTTTCAGGAGTGACAACCGCGTTTGAATAGAGGAGTGAATTCCCACAATTATTTTTCTGTGTGTACAGCGCAAAACCCACTCCCACAAAACTTGACAATGTGGTATTGATGGTTATGTTCTTTCTTACTTTTTTACCACTAAGATCTGGCACCACTAATAAAGACTAGTCCAGTTCACTTCTGTACACACTTAGTTACTAGTTAATTTATTTGTAGAACGCACTGTCACTGCTGTAAATTATTGTGTGTACAAAACAGGATTAGCATTAAAAGGTGAAGTGACGAGCTGCGGTGTGTATGTGGCCTTTTTTCCCCCCTATTAGCCAGTGGCTTCGGTTTAATAGAGACCACATGCAGGAGAGCGTGTTTGCCTGGAGACTCTAGTTAATGAGCATAAAATGCAATTGTTTTATTACAATTCTCTATGCAATCCAGTCTGATAAGGAAGTTAATTAACTCTGAAAACACGTCCCATATGCATAAGAGCAGCAAATCTGCTTTACCGTGGGCTGTATGGGCCTGTTACCATGGCAACCGTATTTGAAAACAGGTTTCTGGCTTTGCATTCAAGACAGTAGCGCTACACTCGCAGTCCTGTGTTGCTGTGGCGTCCTTTCACAGGCTTCCAGTGAAGACAGACTGCGTTTGTGTGTGTGTGTGTGTGTGTGTGTGTGTGTGTGTGTGTGTCTCTGTGTGTGTGTTGGTAGACAGTCAGGCTGGTGGTCACAGCAGCAGAACCGAGTCCTGTTGAGGCTTGTCTGTGTTTTGAGGTGTGGCGTTGGTCGCATGCAGGTGTCTGTTAATGAGTTTTGAAGGCTGTGAAGCTTGCAGAAGTAGTTCAGAGAGGGGAATTGCCATAGTAACATTAATATTCTTCCCCCTCCTTCTCCTCTTCCTCACTTCCTCTGTTAAGATGGCAGACCGAAGAAGCCAGAGGATCCGACTGTAGCTCTGATGGCAGCTTTTTTTTGTCATGTTTCTGTACTGGCTCAACTCCACCTCTAGAGGGGGCAACAGGCTCAGAGCTGGCTCTTCATCTGTGTGTGCGCGTGTGCTTGTGTGTGTGTGAGCGTGAGCGCGCATGTCTGTGTGTGTTATCTAGCAGGGCAGTGTTTCACTGTCTCTCTGGCCAGTAGAGAGGAGAGAGGGAATAACTTCTTCCTCTCTTGAGCTGCCTGAGCTTTTAATCCCTTAACCTTTGACCTCTGGGCACACCTCGAAAAGATTTGATGCCCTTGTTTTAATACCCCTCTCAAGTACCCTTTTTTATTTAGCTCATCTTCTTTCCCTCAAAGCAAGTTGCGTGCAGTGTGTGACAGGGCTTGCACGGCTAGTCACTTTTACTAGGCAAAAAGTGGTCGAGTATACTCACGATTTACATTATTTATACCATTCAGCATCAGCAGTCTGTGCTGTTTCCGGCAAGTCTAAGTCTGCATTAGTGGAGGGTTTTGCGAGTGCAGATAAAGTCTGCTTGGCTGAATCAGGTGAGAAAATGCAAAAAATAAAAGTGGTTATGTCTCAGTCGTTTAAGGTTTCTGTCAGCCTTTGAGCACCACTTAATTTAAGCTCACTTTGAGTCAGAAAACTTTGCTATATTTTTGGTTGGTATTTAAACTCAAAATTAAACACCTCAGATGTCCGCAGCATTTATATAACATTTGCCAACAACGTGCTTTAAAAGTAAACCACTCTACTGGATGCTGATTTTGATCATTTTCATTGTATTTGAGCATACACTGTTGAAGAAATAAAGAACCCAATAGGCCAATGCCAAAGAATAACCATTTTGGTCACTATCTTTTAGTAAACAATTATTAATATAAGGTTTTGTTATTATTATTTTGTTGTTATTATTATTATTATCATTTTACTAAAATAATATCTCACGGTGGCGCAGTGGGTAGCACGATCGCCTCACAGCAAGAAGGTCGCTGGTTCGAGCCTCGGCTGGGTCAGTTGGCATTTCTGTGTGGAGTTTGCATGTTCTCCCCGTGTTGGCGTGGGTTTCCTCCGGGTGCTCCGGTTTTCCCCACAAGTGCAAAGACATGCGGTATAGGTGAATTGGGTAAGCTAAATTGTCCGTAGTGTATGAGTGTGAATGAGTGTATGGTTGTTTCCCAGAGATGGGTTGCAGCTGGAAGGGCATCTGCTGCGTAAAACATATGCTGGATAAGTTCATGCGGTTCATTCCGCTGTGGCGACCCCAGATTAATAAAGGGACTAAGCTGAAAAGAAAATGAATGAATGAATGAATAATATCTTACGGTTATTGTGGCATTTACAGCTTTATCTCATCTTTTTCCCCTCCAAGAAAATTGCTAGAAGAACTTGTCAGTAAGCCATCGTAAAAATAAAAATAAAAAGATTTATAAATTATTTATTAATGTGAACCTTATATGTATTGAAAAGGTGTCAAGAATCTTAAAGCTTCTTCATGGAACCATAGATGCCAATATATAACATTTTACAATGTAATTTACTCTATATTTGACTGTTAGAGAATATTAAACAACACATACAGTTCCAATCCAATTGAAGAATGATTAGCCAATGTGCTGACTAGTTGTGCAACCCCTAGTGTGCAAGAGAGCAAAAGATGTAGACATACACTACTGTGTGTGTGTGTGTGTGTGTGAGTATGAATGAGTGCATGCTGGGTTGTGAGAGCTTGCATGCGTATGTTTAAATCCCTTTATTCATATTACAGTATATAGTAATTTACTGTGCATCCAGGTCTTTTTCATGCGTACTAACTTTGTCCCCCCCACCCCATAGGATAAGACCAGCGCGCTGAGTCTCAGTAACGTGGCTGGCGTTTTCTATATCCTGGTTGGGGGTCTGGGCCTGGCCATGACTGTGGCTCTGGTGGAATTCTGCTATAAGTCGCACCAGGAGACCAAGCGCCTCAAACTTGCCAAAAATGCCCAGAACTTCAAACCAGCCCCTCCATCCACTGCACAGAGTTTCACCACATACAGAGAGGGCTATAACGTCTACGGAACAGAGAGCGTCAAAATATAATGGTTCGTCTAAGGCTGTTTTCTGTGTGTGTTTGCACGTGTGTTTTGTACTGTATGTTGTTCGTGATACCATTTCTTTAGTAAGGGTTTTATCTGCTGGTTCAGTTCTGAGGTAAGTAAAGTTCTTCACTGTAACACTGCTGCTATACAAAGCTGCTGATATAGAATAGCACTCATAGTCTGTCCTTGCTGTCTGACAGATATCACTGAAAGAGTTGTTCTGAGAAATTACACTTGTCTCTGAAACTGCCCCGGGCTCTGTGTAAACATAAAAAACAAGAACTGGATCGGGGCCCAGTCGTGTTAGAGAGTCAGCAGAGTTGAGGAGCAGAGCTGAGCTTATTGTTCCACCATTTTGTTTTAGTCTTCATATTAGTCTTTTATACTCCACACGGATGCGTTTATTTGATCAAAATAATACTGTTTGAATGTATTTAAAAACATTATTCCTGGTAATATTCACTTAATGGAATGCTTTGATGGGCTGCACGGTGGCGCAGTGGGTAGCACGATCGCCTCACAGCAAGAAGGTCGCTGGTTCGAGCCTCGGCTGGGTCAGTTGGCATTTCTGTGTGGAGTTTGCATGTTCTCCCCGTGTTGGCGTGGGTTTCCTCCGGGTGCTCCGGTTTCCCCCACAAGTCCAAAGACATGCGGTATAGGTGAATTGGGTAAGCTAAATTGTCCGTAGTGTATGAGTGTGAATGGGTGTGTATGGATGTTTCCCAGAGATGGGTTGCAGCTGGAAGGGCATCCGCTACGTAAAACATATGCTGGATAAGTTGGCGGTTCATTCCGCTGTGGCGACCCCAGATTAATAAAGGGACTAAGCCGAAATGAAAATGAATGAATGAATAAATGCAAGCTTAAATAAGTGTTTCTTAATCAACTTTTTTAAATGATCCAAAGTTGGTGCTTTTCGGATATTAAGAGAAAAGAGAAAGCTCTTTCTCCTGAAGTCTTTAGTTTACATAAAGGCTGAAGATAGTGTATATAAAATAGTTACTTATGTGAAAGAGTGCCAAAAAGTCAATTAAAAAACGTTATTTTTCAGATTTTGTGAGATGATGCACATTTTATGTGGTCAATTTTCAAATGGGAATTCATGCAGCTGTAGAATTTATTGCGAGGGCAAAGTATTAACCTCACATAAGGTTCGAAGTTGGTCACAATTTGACTTGAACACTGCTAGATTTGCAAATTACTTCTCTGAGATTCTCTTTATAACTCTCTACACTACAGACAAGGGCTTTTAGCCTGCAAAATGTTCCTTAAATATTGCTAATATGACCACATCTTTGGTCTGGTGGAATTTGCAGCAGCTTTAAAGGTGTTTTTTTTTTTTAAATGCTTCTCGCCCTCAGGCCATTCAAGATATAGGTGACGTTTTATTTTTCAGTAGAGCAATAAAAAATGTTCTTAGCTCACACTGTGGTCTTTAGCAATTCATAAAATGCAAGTCATAAAAGAGTCATAAAAAAAATTAAAAACATACTTGCAGAATTATCCATATAAAGTGGTGTCATAAAACTCATCTCTCAAGCGTCATTTATATCAGTACTTTGTTGATTTACCTCCATTGGAGTCAATAAATGATTGTGTTATTGTAAGAAAAAAACATCTTGTAAGTCTCAAAGGGTCGGGCTGCTGTCTTGTCTTATTCTCAGATTGGAAACCTGTCCCTTGCTGATCATGTGGTATGTGGCATGGGATAGACTCTCCGTCTCTTAGAGTCGACTGCGATTCCCTTTAGAAAGTGGACACGCACCCAACCAAAACTCATCTCACCGGAACACTCGTCTTCTCGGCTCTGACCACAACATGAACCGGTAATCACACAACAGACTATTGGATGGAGCAATCACTCGCCCGCCCGCCCTCTCTCAGTGCCTTACTGAACCAGTGGCAAAACATCAAAACACGCAGGCCAAAGTCTTGGAGACGTCCTGCTGGGTGCTGGGTCTGAAACCATTATTTCAATTTATTACGAGAGGGAAAGACTGAAAAGAAGGGAGGGAGGGAGAGACAGACAGATGCACACAGTAAAGAGAGAGTGAGGATTGATTTGGTTGATCTCATGATCAGCGATGTTATTTGACTGACAGCCAGTTTGTCTCCATGACAACTCACACTAGGAGTATCTGCAGACAAACATTTTATGCAAACTAGGAAATAATTTTTTTGAAGCTTTCTGCTTATTCATTTGTTGAAAATGTTTGTGCTGTGTTTCTGTCCTCATCGACGTAATTGTTATGAATAATGTAAATAACTTCAGATACATTACACGGCATCGGAAAAGTTTCCCTTTCACACTTTACAGTTTTAGAAGTTTTATTCATAGTGTACAGTATTTACTTTAATGGGAGCAAATTCAGGCTGTGAGTGTATGAGGGTCACTGTGTGTGTGTGTGCGCGCGCGTGCGTGGATATTTCCATATTTTCTGTATTTTAAAACCTAATGAGGGTGTACCATTCTAAATTTGTTTGCCATAATACTTTACTCTGAAACGTAGGAGATACTGACAGCACATTTAAAAAAAAAAGCTCATATTCATGATCATAGATCAGTTCTTTTTTTAAGCAAGCTTAGCAAACAACAACATGTTTAATAGTTTGTAATAATTTTATTGTGTTTTAAAATACTAAACTGCAACGTCACTGATGTAAAATATGAATTCTGTCACACCAGAAAAAAAGTGAATATGTAATTTAATTTTATAAATCCAGATAAAGCCACTGTTTAAATTCTGAACTTTTGTTTAGATGCTACAAGACATATTTATTTTGAAGATTTTGTATAACTGACTTCTGTTTGATTTCTAAGTGAACTTGCATGTACAGTAATGAGCATTTCCCTCAATAAAGCTTCCCTTTTCCCCTATCCCAGCCCTTCCGCTTTCCCTTTCCTCCTCCTCCATTCCTGGTTAATTAAAAAAGGTTGTGAGTTGTGAATTGGTCATGATGATACATCCTGAGCTAAAACGGTAATCTGTCCTTCTGCATGACTGCATCCAACTCTTAACATTTAAGTACATTTTGTAAATAAAGACAGATTTAAGACAAATTTATGTTGCCTAATGTGTGATTTCAGTACCTAACAGTATGTTTTCATGAAAATGTATTTTCAATTCATGTTATTGTTGCCTGCATTTTCCAGGAAATTTAAGTTAGGATTCTTTTATGGTTGTCTGTACACATTAGGCTGAAAGGAAGAGGTATTTTAACTTGAAAAGCACCTTTAAATCATTTAATTGTCATCTTTTATCAGATGTGGCCAACGCTACACAGCAGCTTGAGGTCTGCACAGATGATCGACATGTTCCACTGAAACACAAAAAAGAGCATGTCAAAAGCTGATTCTAGATAAGTGTTTCCACTGCTAAATGAAGAGATGATCACATTTATAACTCGCTTACAAATAATCCTCATCACAATTGCAATACATGCCACCTGCTGAGCAAATAAGCGCCTGCTGTGCATGTAAATGTACTACAAGCTGCACAGCAGCAGCTGACAGTTGAACAGGTTTGTGTAAAAAGAAATTAACAGTGAAGTGCTTCAGTGCAACTGTTTTAAAGCATTATACCCAGTGTAGTTCCTCTGAAGGTTTACTGAAAGGAAGGCTGGTGTGCTGTACAGCTGCAAAGCCCTTTTGAGGATTGCTGGGTCGATCACTGAAATAATCTCCGCTTCCATGGGGACTGTGCTGCCTGTAACTGTGGAGGAAACGTTGGCTAGACCTCGACATCCTCTCATTTGAGTAAGTTTCGCCTAGTGGTGCTTGTTTTGACTCTACGGGGAAAAAACACAAACGAGAAAAGCAGTTCAGTGTCCCTTTCTTACTGTTCTTATATAGAAGGTTCTAGTTTGAGGCTCATTGCAACAGCTCTCCAAACTGATCTTAAGATTTTTATTCAGATAATAAATGGTGATGCACCCGCCACACCCCAGCAATGCCACAACGCTCATTTCCCCATGACTCAGTGCTGTTTTAATTTATATGCGGCGTGTCTGGTTTGGACGAGACGAGTTTTTGCTGCCCATATCCGCCTTATTTATTTATTTTGTTTTGCTGCCGGTTTGTAAGATCGCTCGTGTCCCTTCGGTTGCCTGGCAACGCGCGTGGCAGTGGGCGCTCCTGACCTTGCGTCCGCGACCGCGCAAAGCGCGCGCGCTTAAAATAGACCCGGGGAGATTGACGTTAATTGAAAATAAGAAAAACGCAAGAAGAGCCGATCTCCGTTCACACGGCTCGACGAGGAAAAAGGGGGCATGTTGGATGGTGGGAACGATGAGATACGAGATTATTACAGCCTTCGTTCGGCTGCGATACCGGCTGAGCGATTCGGCAGGTGAGCCCAATTTTTTTCTTATTTATGGCTGATCTGATGCGCGCCGTCGTTTCTCAATATCAGGCAGCGGTGAGAACGACGAGCCGCGAGTAATAAGAGCAATTTTCTGTTGCTGGTGAATCCAAAAATGAGAGTACTTATGAAAAAATCGTAAATTGGATTGTGTACGAGTGTATGTGAAACGCGATTTGATTGAACAATGAACGCTGGTCTAATGAATGCGCCGCATTGCTTGTGTTGGGGAAATGGGTTTTATAAAATTGATGCTTTTGAAAGGGAAATATTTTCATTTGTTACCCTTTGATTTCATTTTAACGGCATTTTCATTCTCCTATCTGCAGCATGAACGCTCGCAATCGCAATACGGCGAGCAGAGAGCGAGAAAATAGAGGGGGAGACGAGTTGATAGAGAGAGGGGAGAATTATCATTCGGATAACCTCAGAGCCGTGATTTGCGGCATCTGGGCTGTGGATTCTCGTTAATCATAGTCATTAGATGGCCTTAAACAGTCAGCTTTGTAATTCTCCTCTGTGTCAGACTCGATCAACTCATTCGCATCTGTTTGGAAACACCTCTGCCAGCACCGTTATTTAGCTGTTCTCCAGGCCTGTCTGCGCGAGGGACACTCGGGGGTCGAGTCGTTCTCCGCGTGCCTGCTCAATACCCGCTGATATATTAATCACGGGCGGCGCGTGACGCTGAGCGCGTGTGAATTAAAGCTGCAGTTCGTCACCTGTTGGAACGGTAACGGCAGTGCACGCAGGAGCGCCAGTCAGAAAACAGTGTCGCGACCGTCCGTGTGGGTGAATCCAGGAAGAGAGACCCGCACCGAGTCCAAGTTGTCATGGTGATTTTACCATCTGTTGGCTCGGTTTACTTAAAGCTTTTCCAGCGCGCGCACATGCCTGCGCGTGTCCAAAACGTTATGTTGTACGTTTACTAAACACTGGCATTAGTCGATTCCAGGGAAGGGTAGTGAGAAGGGTACATTTTTCACCAGTTTTTTTTTAAATGGGGTATGCGGTAAACAGTGAGCCTCGCGAGTGTTTTCCTAATGAAATGCCCCCGCATAGTTTATTATCCGCGCGCCATCCCGCCACTGCACCGTTCAGTAGGAGCTACGGAGGAGGAGGAGGAGGAGGAGGAGGAGGAGGAGGAGGAGGAGGGACAAACTATTGGTATTCATCTCTCGTATGGTAGTCTCTTTCACCGTCCCCTCCGTGAAACCGGGGAACACACACACACACACACACACACACGCACACGCACACGCACACGCACACGCACACACACACACACACAAACACTATTCCTAGTGAATGCAGAACAGAAGCAGGATACCCTGTATCAACCTTTGAGAAGGAAGTAGAACTAATAAATGGAACTGAATCTGCCAAATCAATGAAAGCAGACTGTATCATCTCGCACAGTTATGTGGGATAAATATCAACTACCCTAATCTTGAAACACATTTGTGTACAACTGACCTGATTGAGGCGCGCTGTCCGCCCGCTACTGGAAAATGGGCACTGGAATAAACGGACTCCCAGTATTCTCTCGATGGGCCCTACGGTTCAGATTAACTGACCCACATTACAAAGATGGAGGAACACTCGGCTAAAAAGATATTTACAGAAAGCCAGGCAAACGAGTTAGTACGTGTCTGCTGCTGGTAATCTACAGGTCTCTTCAGCACCATGGACAGCGACACGTGTCAAGAAACTAACGCTATTTGCTATGCATCTCTCTATAATTCACATCTTAATATGTCAGATCATATATTGCATTAAACATTTTTGGATGGGGAAAGTTTAAGTTCCCCATAAGATGGTTTATTTCTATGAACTGTGTTTTGAACGATGGAAAAATCTCCTGCCAACGACCAGGTTACAACTGCTTGTTTAAGTATGACCAGTGCAAATCTGATATACCTTTAATGAAAATACCTTCTAGAGTTCAAGAGGTTGTTCAGAGTCAGAATGACCCAGTTAAAAGCGCAATGAGTTGTAATTAATTAAGCCTCTAGCTTGCCTTTTGAACTAATAATACCTTCTGCAAACAGCAAGTTAGGTTGTGTTCAATTGGTTTCTGAGTAGAGCTTTTATATCGTTTGCAGATCTGAAGTTGAATTGACTGGAAAGACAGTTACATAAAATAGGTCAAATAAGCTAACACCTGCTCAACACACACCAGTGTGCTCAGCGATGTGTTCGAAAGTCGTTTCGCACCTCTGAGAGTGCCAGGCAGAAGATATCAAGGGTTTCAGGTTTTGTACTTGAAGTTGTTAAAGGAATGGTTCACCCAAAAATGAAGAATCTGTCATAATTTACTCACCCTTTTATTTTAAACACAAAAGAAGATATTTTGAAAAGAATTGTAAATATTGACTCCCATGGTATTTGGTTTTTTTTCCAACTATGGAAGTCAATGGTTACAGATTTTAAGCTCCCTTCAAAATATCTTCATTTGTGTTTAACAGAAGAAACTCATAAATGTTTGCAAGCAGTTTTGGGTGAGTAAATGGTGAGTACATTTTCATTTTTGGGTGTGTTTGTGTGCTTTTTTTTAATTTGATATCTGCTATTATTTATGCCTAGTCGCTGAGATCTAAGATCTGATCCAGAATAACTCGAATCTCGATTTGATTATTTACTTTTGTTAATAATATATCTCAGGCTGTAAATGGTTGCAGTGTTTTATTCTCTCCCCAGATTGTGTGTGCGTTTCCATCAAAGCCTTAGGAAGGCTTACAGATTTGGTATTTGCATGTTCTGTGAACAGTGCCTCCAGGGCAGTGAGTTTGGGAAAAGGGGATTATTGAGCCCAGTGTCACCAAGTTTATCTCTAAAAATGTTACTGCTTAAGTATCAACAGAAAACAGCACAAAAAACGTATTCACTGATAAAAAAAAATATATATATTGTGCTTTTGAAAGCTTCTTTGTGACATATTGAAGCTGGTTAATAAAATTAACACTGTGGCCATGTTTCACTTATCCCAGATGGTACATCTTACTTCAGAATTGTTGATCCATGAAATATTGCGCATAAAATGCTCCATGTATTTTAGTACATGACTCGTCAGTTCACACCAGACTGGTCAAGGCAACGTGTCTTTGACCAGAAAATTACGTTTTCAAGTCAAAGGGCAAATCACAGACAAGCTAGCCATCCTGGATATGGAAGATGTGTCTTTCTTCTGCCTTAAAGCAACAGCTCAACCCAAACTGACAAAAACACTATTGATTTACTCACCTTCAGGCCATTTCTACAGTAGAACATTAAAGAATATTTTTAGTGAGAGCTGTGGTGATTCATATAATAGCCATCATTTTGAAGGTGGAAAATTGCACTTCAGCGAAAGCAAAATTAATATCAATGGCTCCTGACAATACATTGAGGCTTTATAAAGCAAATTATTTCCAATGTCTTTACCTTCATAAGACTTCAGTGTATCATCAGGAGCCACAGGTACATCAGAACACGCAGATCTCTAAGAAATAGTAGATTTATCTATACATATTTTAATAACTACACTGAAAAAAAAGATTAATTAGATTTACTCAATTTTTGTTAAGGTAAGTGGTTGCAAACAATTTAAATGGGCTGAATTGAAACAAACAAATTAAGTTGAACATTACTAAACTTAATTTCTTTGTTTAAATTCAGCCCATTTAAATTGTTTGCAACCACATACCTTAAAACAATTGAGTAAATCCAATGAATCATTTTGTTCAGTGCATTTTAATAACCTTTGCTCACTTATCACCATTTTGTCATTATTTTCAATCATTTTCAGTGATCTTGGACTGGATCTATTTAAGTATATGCAAAGCATTCTTCTTATTGTCGATGAACTTTACTTTAAATAGCTTTTATTTTATTTATTTTATTATTTTACTTAAAGGAAAATGTTGGATTATGCAATAGACATTATACAAGTCAGTGCCTTCATGCAGTCTGTTAATAATTGGTTTCTTATGTCATCCTGTCTTATAGTATTTGCCTTATTCTGCAAAGTTTTTTTCTGCCTATATGTTTTAAGACTTCTGATTCATTACTGACTATGGGGCAGTAAATGGTCAAACTATTTGACAATAATATAGTAATATAACATAATAAGAAAACAACAGTTTGCAACATAAAGAAGGCTAAAAATCAATTCTCGAGACAGTTAGGTTTCAATGACTAGTCAATAGCCGATGGTTTTAGAGTGATCAAAAATCCTTAAATATATTTCAGTGGTAAAATAAAAACAATCTGATTTAAAACAAAACAGATTTCTACGCTTTTGCAAAGAGATTCACCAATGTATAGTTGGAGACAAAGTCATTTTTAGCCCTCCTGTTCAATTTAGATTCCTTTTCAAATATTCCCCAAGTATAATTCAAAAGGTCATGATCTGCACTCGTTAATGAATAACTTTATATTTCATATAAAATAATCATTCATTCATTCATTTTCTTTTCGGCTTAGTCCCTTTATTAATCTGGGGTCGCCACAGCGGAATGAAGCGCCAACTTATCCAGCATATGTTTTACGCAGCGGATGTCTTTCCAGCTGCAACCCATCACTGGGAAACATCCATACACACTCATTCACACTCATACACTACGAACAATTTAGCTTACCCAATTCACCTGTATACCGCATGTCTTTGCACTTGTGGGGGAAACCGGAGCACCCGGAAGAAACCCACGCAAACACGGGGAGAACATGCAAACTCCACACAGAAACGCCAACTGACCCAGCTGGGGCTCGAACCAGCGACCTTCTTGCTGTGAGGCGATTGTGCTACCCACTGCGCCACCGTGCTGCCCATAAAATAATAATATAAAGTAATTAATTAACAATTGTGGATTATGACCTTTCGAATTATACTGTTATTAATGCACCAAAATCTAAATACCGTAAGATTGCAGTGCATACTTCACTATTGAAATAAATTACTTCATTATACTTTCATTACTGTCACATACTTCACTATTGAAATATTTCCCAAGTGACGTTTAATAGAGCAAGAACAATTTTCCCAGTATTCCGGATAATATTCTTCATTTATTTTAGCCGGATTAATAATTTTTTATTACTTAAAAACGGTCAATGTTACTAGACAACATAAAGTATTTATTTTTTATAAATTAGTTATTAAAGTCTGTGTGAACTGGAATATTGAGTAGGGGGCGGGGCTTTTTGGAATTCCAAATGTGGAAACAAATGAACAGACTTTGATTAAAGATTACCAAAACAGACTTTGTTCAGTGGATTAACTTGCACAGATTGTTGTTCACCTAGAATATAGCAAAATAAACATTTTATTACTTACTAAATTGCTCTGCACTACGCTCTTATCTGCCTGAATTCTACAATTTGAAATATGGCTTTTACTTTCTTTTCTTCATCTATGTTAAGCTGCATGACACAATATACATTGTAAATAGCACTATAGAAATAAAGATGAATTGAACTGAATTAAAAATACGTGTTTAAAATTCATTCATTCATTCAATTATTCATTTGTTGTTTAAATGCAATAGTATTTTAGCAAATTTCATGTTTAAAATGCACTTGGGAAATATTTAAACGTATTAAAATTTCACAGCAGGGCTATTCATTTTGTCTATACATTGGTGCATCTCTTTGTAAATAGAAATCTTGTTTTTTATCAGCTTTTTAAAAATCTACTGATATCTACAGACTATGAGAGCTTCAGGTGTGCTCTATAGCCAGCTTTTTGGAAAGGAAGGATGTACAGTAGATGTAGATTGTGTGGTCGCTCCTCATCACTGCAGTGCAGGTTAATGAATGCTGTGGGTTTCAGCCCATCGGCTCTACATGCTGCCATCCCACAGCGTCATGCACGCACATTGATTTCAGATAAAGCAGCTGCTCTGCGTGTTTGTGGCTGAAGCGTTGCGTATCGATCCACGCGCACAACATGCATCCTGAACACAAACACTGCACTATGAGACTTAAGCTCCTCCCTTCAGTGGACATGAAACGCACCTGCTGACCGCCTCTGATTCCTCATGAGCTGTGTGAGGGTCCAGGGTTAAACAGATTAAACGCCTCTGGGTGCATATGTGAATGAAAGATGAACCGCAGACTGTGTGGACGTCTGCCATTGAGCTGCTCTGCTTGCTTTCTTTCTCTCTCGCACGTGAACCATTTGCTAGAACGTTCGTGTGTACGTTGAGCAGCTGAAATGAACTTTCCCATGCTTTAAAGGGCAATATTTACCCTAAAGGTGCTATAGGCGATTGTCCTTAGAAACTGTTTTTGTTATGCTTGTTGAAAGTCACATGCTCATAGCAATCATTCAATTAAGTGGTCCAAGTGTATTTATGTATTTTAATATTCTGTGGAAGGTCTACTAGGACCAAGAAATGTTTGTCCAATCAAAACGTTCGGTCCAAACGTTATGATAGGCTGTCTTATCTTCACAAGGTTTGCAGATCTAAATGTAATGACACAAGCTCTTTATTCGTTTCCACATTTTGGCTTAGTAATGGCATATGTCATGAGTTTCATTGTGGAGAGGCATTTTTTGCTCCCTTATCTTGAATTTGTGGGGAATGTCTTAGAGGGGAGTTTCTTAGTCATTTCTAAGTCGCTTTGGATAAAAGCATCTGCCTAATGAATACAAGTTCTTGTTTATTTCTGAACCCAATACACGGTTATTCAAAAGGCTAGGTTCAGTAAATGATGCTGGAGTAAGTCAAAACATACATTCATTCATTCATTCATTCATTTTCATTTCGGCTTAGTCCCTTTATTAATCTGGGGTCGCCACAGCGGAATGAACCGCCAACTTATCCAGCATATGCTTTACGCAGCGGATGCCCTTCCAGCTGCAACCCATCTCTGGGAAACATCCATACACACCCATTCACACTCATACACTACGGACAATTTAGTCTACCCAATTCACCTGTACCGCATGTCTTTGGACTTGTGGGGGAAACCGGAGCACCCGGAGGAAACCCACGCCAACACAGGGAGAACATGCAAACTCCACACAGAAATGCCAACTGACCCAGCCGAGGCTCGAACCAGCGACTTCTTGCTGTGAGGCGAACGTGCTACCCACTGCGCCACTGTGAGGCCCCCAAAACATACAGTTAATTGTAATATTTTCAAGTATTATTTCATTTTAAAATAATATTTTTCTACTTTATATGTTATCTGTTATATATTTTATTCATATTTAAATGTAATTTATTTAGGAATCCAACCTTTATTAGATTATTTGATTGATGCAAAGGGCGTCACGGTGGTGCAATGAGTAGGATGATTGCCTCACAGCAAGAAGGTCGCTGGTTCGAGCCTCGGCTGGGTCAGTTGGCATTTCTGTGTGGAGTTTGCAAGTTCTCCCCATGTTCACGTGGGTTTCCTCCAGGTGCTCCGGTTTCCCCCACAGTCCAAAGACATGCATTGATGCATTGGTGAATTGGGTAAGCTAAATTGTCCATAATATATGAGAGTGTATGGATGTTTCCCAGTGATGGGTTGCAGCTAGAAGGGCATCCGTTGCGTAAAACATATGCTGGATAAGTTGGTGGTTCATTCCGCTGTGGCGACCCCAGATTAATAAAGGGACTAAGCCGAAAAGAAAATTAATGAATGATTGATTGATGCAAATTCAAAAGAACTGCATTTTTAAAAATAGGAATCTCTTTTTATCAATTTAATGCATCCTTACTTTATAACATTTCTTTTGGGAAAAACATTATAGTAATGTACCACATACAGGTATATTCTTTTTCAGTCATTTTTTTGGTGTAACATTCAGTGGCCGTGAATATTATTCGGACATTTTACATTTAACAATATCAAGCCAATAAGCATCTGCAAGGAAATTTTGCTTTATGTTATCATTTTTTCGTTTTTACAATATAATTTTACGCCAAAACTGTATCCGAAGTCATTTCCTCTCAAGAAATGCTTTTGATTTATAATGGTTTTGTTTACAGCATTTGAAAGTTAATTTACACTTCTTTTTTAGGCTTTGAAATACATACTTCTTTCAAAGAAATGCCAGCAGGTTTGATATTTAGTTCTCTATTTGCTATGACATTCATGCATTTTAAGTTTGACATTAAAGGGATAGTTCACAAAAGAGAACATTTATTCACCATATACTCACCCTCAAGTGCTTCTAAACCATTACCTTTTTTATGTTGAGCAAAAGAAATGAGCAAAAGCAGTTGCCATACAGGTTTTCAACATTTTTCAGTACATCTTTTGTGTTCAACAGAAGAAAGAAACAGTTAGTAAAAGATGACAGAATTTTCATTATTGCGAATTATACCTTTAAGTTTTACTGCAAAATACGGCAAACTGTATCTTCAGAGGGATTATTAACGTTCATGTTAAGTGTATGTATATGTCCAGTATGATGATGACATCTTACATTTCGTTTTTGTGTATTTCAGGTTTGTGCTAAATGGCTCTGTGTGCTGGAAAAACCAATATGGAGCCCTTAATAGTGCACACCTGGCTGCGGCGATGCCCACTGGATCTTCCTGAGTGCGTGGCATATGCTTGTTTTTGAGTGTTACATTGTCATTGTGTCAAAGCCGAGAGTGTCATTGAGCTACAGACAGAGCTTTTCCAGTGTGTGTGTGTGCTGTAAAGAAGGATGATGATTCACACACAGTCAGCAGCTCACCTGGCGCTCACTCGCCTGCCCTGCCGGCCTCTGAACTCTGCTCTCTGCTGGCTGCTCGTGTGGTTGATGTGGTCAGTCTCTCTGGCATCAGCGCTGACCTACCAACCCACAGTAAACACAGCTCTTGGCAGACTGAGGGGGATGCGGGTCGCTGTGGCCACGGAGGGTCTGGGCCCTGTGGATCAGTATCTGGGTGTGCCTTACGCCACTCCGCCTGTGGGAGAGAAGCGCTTTATGCCACCCGATGCTCCGTCCGCCTGGTCTGGTGTGAGGAACGCCACGCGCTTTCCTCCTGTTTGCCCACAGACCGTTCGCAATGCGGTGCCAGACATAATGATGCCCGTCTGGGCCACCTATAATATGGACACGGTGGCCACTTACCTGCAGGAGCAGAGTGAGGACTGTCTGTACATGAATATATATGTGCCAACACAAAGTGGTGAGTACACTTGCTAAATGTGCACATGAGCTTGTTTATGTAATAGATAGAACATCAGGGGGTTTTGATTATTGAAGCCGTAAAAGGTTTAACTTACTATTTATATCATAGGGCGTTTTATTTTCTTGTTATTTTTCAATTCAGATAATATTTGAGATCTGTATTTAAAGGTGCCATAGAGTGCATTGATTCAGTATGTTAAATTGCTTTCTGATATCTAAACATATGTGGCTTAGGTAAGTTCAAAAGTTTTATATGCTCATTTATAACTACAGAAATTACCCCTGGAATGAAAAGCTCAGTGTTGACCATATTTGGAATGGTTGTAAATATTAATGAGTCCACTCTGATACTCTGCTGCTCATGTTAGTGCCTGCTCACACACACACACACACACACACACACACACACACACACACACACACACACACACACACACACACACACACACACACACACACACACACACACACACACACACACACACACACACACAAACGGTGTGATGTACTCTTAAATGCACACGTGCAAAATAATCATACTTAATTTTTTTAACAATATTTTAACAAATTGAGTAGATTCCTTGTTAAATGACAATATTTTAAACTAAAGTGGTGGAGAGGTTCATTTTAGCTAGCAGGAATGAGTGAGCCTTCTTTATGCCACCAGAAAATAACTGGTTTTCTCCTGAGTTGTGTTTTGGTTAAAATATAGGCTAAATTATAATCGTACTCGACAAAAGGGACTAACAGAGATGTATTTTGAAGATTTAATGTATATGAAAACAGGCAGGAATTAACCTCTGCATAAACAGATGAGTTATATAAAGTTTACTGGCATCCTTTCAAAAAAAATCACAGTAGGAGCTGAGTGATATGACACGATGCATAAACGTGTATTAAACACTTATACTCAGCAGTTTACATGTGTCTGTTGCCACATTACAAACATACGCAGCGAATTCCCCGAAATACACATTAAACTAACAAAAGACACATTCAAACAGACCTGACACTGAATAAGGGGTCATTCATATATCATGTCTTTTGTAAGTTTGCAGGTTCGTTGTTTCCTTATGTGGCATTTTCCAGGCACACCTAGTTGAAAACATCTCAAATTTTCAGAATGCAGCAAACGCACAGCGAGTTATGTGTCTAAAACTTTTAACATTTCAGTCATATCGGTAGACTAGTTACCTCAGACAAACACAGCACACCCAAACACTGCAGTGCTTTATAAATAAAACTTGTATCAGAGCTGTGATCAGTTTGTCGTCCTCTGAGAGAGCCGTTGATGGTTGCTTAGCAATGACAAACACACCACAGCGATACAATATAGTAATGGATGTGTAATGGAGTGCATATACTGTAATTTATGTTTTGTCAAGCTGTAAACAGTTTGACAGAAGATAAGTAGAGATGCTTAGATAAGTAAAAAAAATATATATAATTGTTTTTTAATATCAATAGAAAACGTTGTGGCCAATCAAACATAGCCTGGGGCATGCATAGTTATGATCCTTTGTGCAATGTGACAGTCTGTGTTTTGTTCCAATTGGCCTGTTTTTCACTGGGATTTTACACTCACAGGATTTACATGACATTTACATGGTGTTTGAGGCTTACGGTGTGTTCATATTTCCATGTACTGAACATTTATTATTCAGTTTTGCCTAGGTATATCCAGATATTTACATTATAGGGCACCTTTAATGTGTATTAATTTAAACAGTTGTTTTATCTGTACAGGTAAAAAAAAAAGAAAAGAAAAAAGTATCACTAATTTATATCTTGGGCTTCATTTTCATTTGTTATTTTCATCTCCTTCCTTTTATAAACTAGGAAATAATGTCATTTTTGTTGTATAAGGTATTTGTTAAAGTTCAATGATTTAATCCTAATTAAGATGTTTTCCTTTACAAAACTTAATTATATACAGTGCATGCATAATTATGCAAATCAATATTCTGATCATGTTTTTTTTCCCAAGTACATTTTACCAATTTCAAACCACATCAATTTTAATGACTGCTATAAATTGTGTATATAATAATTAATAAGTGATATATAATTAATCAATTAGGGCTTGAAGTGAAAGACTTTATTTTCTGACTATATTGTATCGCTGTGGTGTGTAATGTATTGAGCATTATGTTTTGTTAGTAACTTGTCCTTAGAAGATTTAAAATGACAGTACTATTCAAAGCATTTGTGGAAAATCACTGTAGGATTTTTCAGTTTTTATTACTTTCAATAGACATTTATTTATTTAGGCTTTATTTACCTGTGGAAACATATAGTAAAACACTCATATTCATTCATTCATTTTCTTTTCGGCTTAGTCCCTTTATTAATCAGAGGTCACCACAGCGGAATGAACCGCCAACTTATCCAGCATATGTTTTATGCAGCAGATGCCTTTCCAGCCGCAACCCAACACTGGAAAACACCCATACACACTCTTTCGCAGATGTGTCTTTGGACTTGTGGTGGAAACCGGAGCACCCGGAGAAAAACCAGCGACCTTCTTGCTGTGAGGCGATTGTGCTACCCACTGCGCCCTGTGACGCCCAGCACTCGTATTGTGAAATTTTAATCAATATACTTTTTTCTTATGGAAAGCTTATTTAAGCATTTCAAGGAACTCCAAATCTTTTTACCATAGAGACCCATAAAGTGCAGTTATTTTTAAGGAAGCAGCTTGACTGTAGTTTAACTACTGCAGATCATATCTAGCTTCAAGCTACTGTTTCAAAGCTTCTCCTACACCGCAACAAACACGAAGCACCAAGACATATTCTTTGTTGTAAAACAAAAAAATAAAGATAAATATTTCACTGGAGCGTTAGCTTACAAAAACACTTCAGTCCTCAGCACTTCCTCTCAGTTCCTGTCTTTCTCAGCGTTTCTAAGCTACATCTGAAGCTCCTCTGATGTCCAGCTCAGAGCCTGCGGCCAGAATCAGCTCTGCACTTTCCATACACTCTTTATCAACAACTAAAGCAGCATCTGTGTCCACTCAAGTCTACGTCGAGAGCTCTGTTCTGCCTTCATTCCAAGCAAATATCACATTTCTCCTGGTAAAAATGTTGAAAGCTTCATTATTTCCAGGTTCAGAGTGGAAAAGTAAACTCTTATTGGTATCGTACAGTCATTCAGGGAAGAGTGGACTGAGCTTTTATACGGCCCTCACTTACACACAAACACACCCACGTGCCTCTCTGTGGTCTAGTTTCTATCTGCTCTTCTAATTTATCATCTCTCTTCTTCTCTCTAGGTACAAAGAGAACAGGCGACATGTCAGCTGACACCGAGCGCACAGAGGATGATGGTATGTCCCGTTTTCATCATTCTTTCAGCTCAATTCATTTTTAATGTTTTTTCTATTCATTTTTTATCCCGTCGTGGTTAATGCAGGAGAGAATAATCTGGATGATATTTACACAATGTTGCATCATTTTGAGGATGGTTTTATGAGCTGGTCCAGTGTGTTTGGGGCGGCTCTGTAGATATCAGCATCGGTTTGATGAAAAAGACACGCCGTCGACCAATACTACAGTACATGTGCGTTCATTTCCCTCACTCTCTTTAATCTGCAGTCCACATTTTGCCACTTTCTCTTTCCAAAGTTTGAGCGCCTGTTCAAGCTTATAATTATCTGCACATTCATCTGGTGAGCCGATGTTATTCGCTTGTTTGTGAACGTTGCACTCGAAGACAACACTTCACCACGCAATGACTATAATCATTGTAATAAATGAATCTCAAAGAAATTGGGTAATTTAAAGGAAGTCTCGGAGGCAAATCTTGGCTGGTTATGTTGGTATTTTTAGTCACTAGCGTTGTGAACGTCGAGGAGCTAAATCGATTATTTAAAGCTGAGATCTGCCAGTGGTGCAGAAGATCTCTTTGGTGATTTTGAGCAGCTGTGAAAAACACTCCAGAATGCTGAGAAGCTCACGTTTCTCTCTCTCTCTCTCTCTCTCTCTCTCTCTCTCTCTCTCTCTCTCTGTGTGGTGTGTGTTAATGCAGGGCTTAGAGATTCTCGAGACGACCCTCGTCCAGTGATGTTATTTATTCATGGTGGCTCGTACATGGAGGGCACAGGGAACATTATGGACGGCAGTGTGCTGGCCAGCTACGGCAATGTCATCGTCATAACCCTCAACTACAGGGTTGGAATATTAGGTATGTACAATAAAGGTGGAGTCACTTTTACTGGTGTAAAATGCAGTCATTCCTATAAGAATTCACACAATGTGGAGATATGCATACAGGCCTTTTTGTACACGAAATGTTGCTGGAATTAAAACATAATATTAGACTTTATACTCATAAAATGTCCTTAAAACATGTTGTTGCTTTTTTGTCATTTTGCATTGAACAATTGTCACTCGCTCTTAGAACCAATAGTCAGTTCTGATTCATTAACATGCTGATTCTTTTCAGCTAACCTGTACAATTGTTTCACAAATCTTGCTGAACAATTGATTTTTGATTTGGATTGATCTGATTGCATCTGTTTTTGAGTCAGCATCTAATTCAAATGATCTGGTCTGAGCCAGTCTCCATTTAATGATGGTTCAGTCAGAGTGAGTCTTCAGTTTACGATTCACTGATTCAAATGATTCTGTCATAGTGAATTTCCAGTTTACAACTCACTGATTCAGATTATTTTGTCAGAGTGAGTCTCTGGTTAACAACTCAGTGATTCAAATGATCCAGTCTGAGTGAATCTCCTGTTAATGATTCATTGATTCAAGTGATTCATTCAGAACAAGTCTCTAGTTACAACTCACTGATTTAAATGATCCAGTCAGAGCAAGTCCCTAATTTACAACACAGTTATTCAAATGATCCACTCAGATTGAGTCTCAATTTAACAATTTATTAATTCAAATTATAAGGTCAAAGGGAGTCTTCAATTACAATTCACAGAGACAAATGATCCAGTCAGATTGCGTCACCAGTTAATGGTTCACTGATACATACTATGTAGTCAGAGCAAGTCTCCAGTTAGCAATTCGCTGATGCAAATGATATGGTCAAAGATAGTCTCCAGTTAACAACTCACTGATTCATATGTTCTGATCAGGGCAAGTGTCCAGTAAATAATTCACTGATTCAAAGGATCTGGTCAGAATGAATCTTTTATTCACACGAGCCAGTCAGAGCAAGTCTCTAGTTAAAGATTTACTGATTCATATAATCCAGAGCACATATTAATTAGAGCACATATGAAAATTACTGCTAACTGTTGTATTATGTTTATTTGTCAACAAACATTTATACACATTTCTACTGGTTGTATGGGATTTTTTTGTTTCCATTTGATTACATGCTTGAATTTATAATTAATTACACTGTAAAAAATGGGTTTCACACAATCCCTTCATGTCGTCCTAACATAAAACGTTAACTTAATGGTTTTTACAATTTTATGTTGATTGAACATAAAACAATTAAGCTTATTTTATTTTAAGCTTATTTGTTTCAGCTTATTTTAAGTAAGTAGTTTGAGCAAGCAGCAAAAACAACATTTTTATGAATGTATCAGTAGTAGTTCTAAAATATTTTCTTCCATAATTAATACACATTCATCAATCAGTCGTTTTTATTTAAGTACCTAAAAAGCCAAGTACTTTTATACTTTCACTCATATTAAATTAAAAAGAAATATTTTTACTGGCATAATATTTCATTAGTGTATTTGTACCTTTACTCAAGCACTTGATTCATGTGCTTCGTCCCTCACTGATGAATATTGAGAAGGACAGCTTTTTTCCTGTTTTGTAGGAAGGATCAATGTGTTAAAGGAAATATACTGTCACTCCAAATGAAACTTGTTGGCCATTATATAAGGACCCAAGCCTTTAGAAGACCTCGATAATGTTTTATAAATGCTTTGGGGAGCAGATCTGTCCATTACAGCCTCATTCAGAGAGAGTGCTGTTAGTGAGCTTCTTTTAAAAGAGCTCTGATTCTGTTTAATCTCTGCAACTAAAGCATCAAAACAACATGGAGTTTCTACTCAAATGTTATTAGACAGAAAATCACCTGTGATTAAAGGAAGAGATTGAATGTAGAAAGCCCCATCTTTAGGAATGAAGATGCTCTGAAGAATGAAATGGCGCTGCTGAACCATATAAAACAGCAATCATGTCTGAAAGCCAACAGGCATCGTCACCTCACATTCTCTATGTCTGACAGCCTGTCGGTTGCAATTAAACCCGATCGAAAGAAATGTACTATGTGTAGTACATGTAGGTACTCAAACACAATAACAGCTCAAAAACTATCCTTCAGTGACTGATTTTTGCAGTTAGACAGTGTGAACAGTTAAATAACATCTCATCAATACTCATTTGTACCCGTTGAACAAAGATGTCCCAAACATTGTTTGGGCTTCAAACAAATCCTAAAAAACCAACTGCAATGGTGTGCTCCAATGCCAACATGGTAAAAACCGGAGGTTAAGTTTTAGCTGGTTAGTATGGTATGACTATACTCTACCTAATGAGCTTCCCCCAAGCAAAAATAAATCTGCAATTGAATGAAAGAAACATCTAATGCAGTGTTTCTCAACCACGTTCCTGGAGGACCACCAGCTCTGCACATTTTCCATGTCTCCTTTAGCAAGCACACCTGATTCAGATCCTCAGCTCATTAGCAGAGACTGAAAAACCTCTAATGGGTTTGACAGACTAAGGAGACATCCTGATCTAATGGATATGATTCTTTAGGTAAAATTATGATGCCAGGAATGAACTAAAAGGTGTTTTCACTGTGGTGTCATTAGAAGAACCTTATTTGTTCCAAAAAGAACTATTTAGTGAAATGTACTTCAAATAACCATTTTTATTCAGAATCTAAAGATTTTTTCCACTAAAAAGAAAATTTTTAGCATCCATTGAAACTTTTAATTCCACAAACGTTTGAAAGTACAAAATGATGCCATAAAGAACCATTTCAGATTCCACAAGGAGCCTTTGGGTTTTTAAAAGAACCATTTTCCTTACTGTATAGAAAATATATATGAAAAGGCTGCAACACCAAAAACTCCAAAAGTATCACATTTATTCACTTTACAAAAAGCTCACAGCGTATAACATTTTGAGCACACTGGCTCTTCATCAGACCAGACCAGTGTGCTCAAAACGTTACACGCTGTGAGCTTTTTTTTTTTTTTTTAAATGAATAAATTTGACACTTTTGCCTACACCCAGTTGAGATTGATGTGAATTATTTTGTAAAATTTTTTTTTTACTGTATAGAACACATTGAAAATCTAAACTATTCACTATGTTAAAGATAGTCTGAAAATGCAGACTCATAACATGGTAATTGTAACAAGGTTCCAGTGTCTTGAGCATTTGATAAGACCATTTTTTTTTAGCAGCCAAAGTAATGCTATGATAACCTACAGTATAAAGGCCTGTCATGGTCTGCAATTTTAACTAAATCACACTCAGCACACAAGTGTTTTGTTTATGTTTGGAGGGCTGCAGAGTGCGTACTTCATGTGTTGCCATATCCCTTTAATATAAGCAACGCTGATCAAACACCATTAGCCCCAAGCGGTCAAGTTTATGGAGTTAAAGGGACTTAAAAAATGAAAAGATCATTTGCTCACCCTTCACTTGGTCCAAATGTTTAGTTTTTTGTTCTGTTGAACACAAAAGAAGATATGTTGAAGAATATTGGAAATCTGTAGCCAGTGACTTCTATTGTGTTTTTTCCCCAATACAGATGTCAAGGGTTACAGGTTTGTAACATTCTTCAATATAAATTATTTTATGTTCAACAGAACTAAAAAAAAATATATGGAGTGGAACAAGTCAAGAGTGAGCAAATCTTGACAGAATTTTCAACTGTCACTTTAATTCCATAGGAAGCAGGTTGAAATATTTATGTTGTGTTGTGTTGTTGTTGCTTACAGTATTTATTTCTGCGATGCCTATATTACGGTCTTGTACAGGTTTAGTTGTACTTTTATTGTAGGCTTAATGTTAGTCAGAAATGTAAAGTAGAGATGTAAACTCAGAAATTAATGACAGATGTAACTACACACAGTTTTAATATAAAGTGATTCCAAAATGTTTGCAGTTATTAATGTAATCAGTCATCAGTTTGCTGATATATATTAGCTTCTTTTTTTTTTTCTCTATACGTCTGGGATATCTTGCTTTAAAATAATACACTTTAAGCTGTCAGACCACACAGAAATGTTTCAATGTCAAGATCACAGATGAGTAGTCAAAAAAGATTCTTCTAATCTTTATATCCTCTTTTTTTCATCTCTCTCACAGGATTTTTAAGCACAGGTGATCAGGCGGCTAAAGGGAATTATGGTCTCTTGGATCAGATTCAGGCTCTCCGCTGGATCAACAAGAATATTGGATACTTTGGTGGTGATCCGGGCCGCGTGACCGTGTTTGGCTCAGGAATCGGCGCGTCCTGTGTCAGTTTGCTCACTCTGTCACACCATTCTGAAGGTCAGATATCACACATTTCAAATAATGTTTAATTAAAAAAAACAAGTAAAAATGTAATGTTGATGAAACGTTTTACCATATTTCAATCTGCATCATGGACATGAACTGTAGGTGTGTATGTTAAAAGATAGCTTGGCACTTTAGCCCTTCACTATAATTATACTTGTACTCGGCTTTAAGCTAATGAAAGGTGTGTCCGGTGTATTTGTGTGGTGTGTAAATGCTGAGACAGCTGCCTCTGCAGCCATGACCACTGTCACATCCCAGTCTCTGTTACCACGGTAATCTCTGCTGTAACCATGGTAACCGTCTCCTGCCTCATCAGCCGTATCCCTCTGCTGTGGGCCTCAAGTGTGTGTGTTTTACAGAGATCACAGCCAATCACACACACCTGCAGGGATATTGATCCTACATCAACGTTTTGCTTCAACGTACAGTATTGATAACACTCTGTCTCCTCTACGCTACCCATCAATCTTTCTCTGTCTCAATACTTTTGCACTGGCCCCTGCATTTTATACATGCATTTGCTTGAATATATATTTTTTCAGCAAACTGCACGTACTGTATCATTTTAAAACTTCTCTCTCACTGGAAAATGTACAGCCATAATCAAACCCAGACATGGTTATTTGAAAGGGTCATGAACTGCTTTCTTAAATACAAGATCCACTTATAATGTTATCATGATTTTTACGGTAATAGGTTATTTTTTGTCCTGCCCCTCATCTGAACACACTGCTTGAATAGGCATGGCAGTCGTAGACGCTAAAGTAAATGCCCACTTGTATGATTGGCTAACAGTTGCTAACAGGACAGCTGTGTGTCCATCAATGTAAACATCTGCATCTGTTTTTAGTTCATAGATGAATTCTTCTGTGATTTACATTGCAAATGCTAATATACTGAATTCATATCAGGTTATAACAGACAAAGTAAAAGTGAACGCATACTAAAATCAGTTACTGACTTGTTTGGTGCAACATTTGTTTTTTAGATTCAGCCGTTCTGTCAAATTGGGTGTTGTTTGTAAACTAATCTGCAGAACAACGACATGAATGAAGGACCAATTCTTACTGATGCGGTCTGGATCTTCATTGAAAAGGTTATTGAAAAGGTTATCTACTCTTTCCAAATGTTTGGATGAGTAGGAAGTTGATGCAAAAACTGTGTTTTTCCACAAATTGACAATGCAGAAACTGACATTGATCTTCTGTGGAGGCAGTTTAGCCACAATGTTATATAATAAAGAGGCACATTCACAACCTGTCGTTTTGGCAGATTAGCTTCAATATAAGCTGTTTTTAGACTAAGGTTTTGAGTTCTGATACTTACAGGATATATTATAACACAATGACATCTTGTTTACATGAAAACATTAAATTAATTTCAATTTCTCACTTCATGATGCCTTTAAATTCTAGGATGTAAATTTCACAACTGCTCTCTTGTTTCCCAGAAATCCTCTGGCTTTGTCCAAATTGACTGTCACTACCATTCATTCATTCATTCATTTTCTTTTCGACTTAGTCCCTTTATTAATCTGGGGTCGCCACAGCGGAATGAACCGCCAACTTATCCAGCATATGTTTTATGCAGCAGATGCCCTTCCAGCTGCAACCCATCACTGGGAAACATCCATACACACCCATTCACACTCATACACTATGGACAATTTTAGCTTACCCAATTCACCTATAGCGCATGTCTTTGGACTTGTGGGGGAAACCAGAGCACCCGGAGGAAACCCACGCAAACATGGGGAGAACATGCAAACTCCACAAAGAAATGTCAACTGACCCAGCCGAGGCTCGAACCAGTGACCTTCTTGCTGTGAGGCGATTGTGCTAACCACTGCGCCACCGTGCTGCCCCTGTCACTACCAATTTTTGCAATTATTTCTCCGGCAGAAGAGTCTCCACTACATTTCTTTTGTATGTGGACTGCAGGAGTAGGTCATCCGTGTTGAGCAGACATTTGATTTCAGCGTGTGTATTGTGAGGTCAGGGGTGGCAGATTGCTCTGCTACTGCTGCTGTATCATTTATGTAGATGTTCACAATGACTGGACTCTTGCTACATCCAGTTCTCTATTTTTTGTTAATACACTGATTCTGAGTTATTACGATTGAAGCTCTCTTTAAATTATTTTTCGCTCTTCCAGACCGATTGAATATACACTATTGCTTCAAACAATTAAAAATCAATTTTACTGTTGACTAGAAAAGCTCTTCTGCAGACAAGAATAAATCTGCATATTGATGTGGATTCTGTTTCGTTCTGTATACTTGAATGATATAGATTAAATACAATTTTCTGCATGGCAGCAACTAAGGAAATGAGCAATTTTAGAAAAAAGAAAAGAAAATCATATTTATATTATTATATATACATATTATATATACATTTATGGAAAACTATATATAGTGTATAACAATTTGGGGCGACATGGTGGCTTAGTAGTTAGCACTGTTGCTTTACAGCTAGAAGTTCGCTGGTTTGAGCCCTGGCTGGGTCAGTTGGCATTTCTGTGTGGAGTTTGCATGTTCTCCTCATGTTGGCGTGGGTTTCCTTTGGGTGCTCCGGTTTCCCCCACAGTCCAAAGACATGCGGTACAGGTGAATTGAATAAACTAAATTGGTCGTAGTGTATGTGTGTGCATGAGTGTGTATGGATATTTCCCAGTACTAGGAAGGGCATCGGCTGTGTAAAAGATATGCTGGATAAATTTGGCGGTTCATTCCACTGTGACCCCTGATGAGTAAAGGGACTAAGCCGAAGGAAAACGAATGAATGAATAACAATTTATTACTTAAAAGTCTAGTTTATTCAATCTTTTTGATATTCTCAAGCTACTTCAGTGTTTCTCAATCCTAGTTGCCTTAATTAAGACAATTAATTAAGACAATTAATCCTAGTTGCCTAATTAAGACAATAATATGATTAAGGTGTTTTCATGAGTTGCTTTTTGAATGTTCCTTTCATGATCCTGTTTTACATGGTATAGCACATAATTCAATTAACATCATTGCGTCACCACGCTATCCACGTTTCCTCCGGAGTTTCATGTAATTTCGGGTGTTTCATTTTTAATTTGTCAACTTTAACTGTAGTTTGGCACTATCACTTTCATTCAGGAACATTTCATGCATGCCCCGTTACAAACGAGATATTGGATGCAACTATGAACTGTTGGAGGAGTCTTGTTTTAATGGAATTTTATACCGCACATTGAATGGGAGAAAAAAACTTTGAATTTCGCGGTGTATGTGTCTGTGGTCTTTATTGACTCGGTAGGTGCAAAGAATAGTGTCAAACAGCCATGTGTGTTTGTGTGTGGACTATCCTGTCGCAAAACGCAGCGAAAAGTCCTACATGATGGTAATCATTTGATTAAAGTGTTTACATGTCTGCACTGCACGGCATACTCCACATGTCTTAATTCGATTTCTCTTTAGTTTGATTATGACATTAATCTGATTAATCAAAAATCGCTGTTTACATGGTAGACTCTTAATCAGAGTATTGTCTTAATCGTATTAAAATCGGATTATTGGTGTCCACGTAAATGTACTCACTCCAATGTTACTCTTTTCACGTTGGACGTTTGATTTGGCAACAGGATATCCACAGGATATTCCACCAGGATTTGAGGTTTAAGGTAGCATATATGTTTCATTGAAATGGTATTTTAAGGTGTGATATGTGAATTTAGTTTGGGGTGTGGAAGAGCTTCAGTGTTTGTAGTTGAATCTTTTTTTGCTTCTGTCTTTTCTCGTGTATTAATGGGACCCCCTTAAAATGATATTATCCTTTTAATAAATTACAATTTATATTGTATTTATTTAAGGATGTATATTATTTTACACTTATAATAATATAAGTATACATAAAGTAAAGAGTAATAAAGGAGAAGGGACTAGGGAACAGTGCACACTGTGTAGGGACGTGTCAGTCAGAACACAGTCTAAATCAGCTGGGTTAAATAAGAGAGACGTGAAATATGCAGATCGGCGAGAGGAGGAGCAGGATTGAAAGATGCGGTGCTTCACTAACATAACCTGCATAATCAATTAAAGCAGTGTTTTTATACTGGGATTCCCCCGGCTTCTTTGATGTATTATTTAAATGGCATAAGATTTTGATCCGATCAACCAAAATGCATCTCAGTAGCAGGTGTACATACACGGGGCTTAGAGCCACATTAACTAACAGCTTGCACCAAACCTTTTTTGCTTAAAAAAACTGCTGGCAAGGTTTACTGACGCCGTAAAAAAAAAAAAAAAGATTTGATGAAAGGGCAAGGACAGATTTTTTTTTTTTTTTCCTTATTAAATATGTGTTTGTAAGAGTATCCTTTTTAAAATGCAAAATGTATGCAAAGATTATTTAAATAAATCATGGAATGTAATTAACTAAGGTTTGCGGTCATCAGTTTACTGATATTTGCACCATTATTACGTGACATAATGTGTTACAACAGAGACTGTGTGGTTGAAGTCAGAATTTATTTTTGTTTGTCATTTTGTACTGGACATAATCTGGACATTTTGTGTATTAATTTTTTGGTTTAGTCCCTGATTTATTAGGGCTCGCCAGAGCGGAATGAACTGCCAACAACTCTGACATATGTTTTACACAGCGGATGCCCTTCCAGCCACAACCCAGCACCGTACTGGGAAACACCCATATCATTTTGTTTATATTGAGACACATTATTATAATTTTTTTTATTTGCACTGCTTGCCATTTTGGAAATAAGTACTGTGTAAATCTGGCCTCTGATGTTAATTTTTCATACTGTATAATTGGGCCATTAATAAAATAATGCTAAACTACATTTTTTTGCATTCAGCTTTATAATAGCTGGCTAGATCCCCATCCCCCAAAAATCCAATCCCCATCTGGTGGGCATGTTTTACACCCAGTAGGGCATCCCAGTAGGATGTGGAAGTTGAACTTGATTCTCCACCGTTTCCTGGTATTCATTTGCATGAGTCAGAGCTGATTATGGAAGCCTTGTTTTGGCTGAAATCAGGAAAGAAGTGAATAGAGCAGAAACGTAATGCTCATTTCAGCCTTGGTCCTGCTGAAGCAGTCGGGTGTAAGAGTCTTGCTCAAGGCCACAGTGCCGATGACTCACGGCTCGTGCTCTGTGCAGAACATCTGAGGATATTGATGGGCATGATATTGTATTTTAGGCCTATCGAGTTTGGGATTAGTGTCTCTGAAGACATGCTAGCTGCCAGATATCTATGTTTGCTGTCTCAGAGGGGATAGTTGAGTGTGAAGTTTTAAGCCTAAAGTAGGCTCTTTTTTTTACGCATACGTTAGCATATGCTCGCAGTCCAATGCACAAAGTTGCTCTCAAAGTACTTTCCATTCGTTAGTGTATGCAAATTCAAGCCTTCGAGTAGTGTGCACTAAAAAGATTCTTCCTTGTCCAGTGTCTGTACTTTTTCTCACTCTTATGAGTGAAAAAATATATTTGTAAAAATACATTTTTATTCCCCCATGCAATCACTATTCTAGACCTCTATTGTTTATGCTGTTTTCAATAGTTTTTGTTTTTGTTCTGCCTGCTTCATTTCTTGTCTGTGAATCAACAGTTTAGCTCAGTGCTGACACCTTGAAGACAAATAATTAAAGGGATAGTTCACCCAAACTGAAAATTCTGTCATATTTTACTCATCATTCACTTGTCACAAACCTGTTTATGTTTTTTTTCTTCTGTTGAACACGAAAGAAGATATTTTTTTAAATACTGAAAACCTGTAACCATTGAATTCCAGAGTATTTGTTTTTCCTACTATGGATGTCAATGGTTACAGGTTTAAACATTTTTCTAAATAACTTCTTCAAGATAAGAAAGAACTTAAAAAATCTTCTTGCAATCACTTGAGGCTGGGTAAATAATAATAATTGAGTGAACTATCCATTTAATGCATAAACTTGTATGACTAAGTATATTTAGATTTTAACTTGTTCACCACCATTTGCAGAATTATCTTTCAATAATTATATGAAATGAACACATTTTCCAGCTTTCCATGTTTTCACTGTTGTACAACAGGGGATTTGAATGCACATTTCATAAAATATGCAGATATGAGTGTTAGAAGAAGCTAATGTAAATTAATTTAGCAATTTATTGTAATGTAATGTGTATATAGCGCATTTATTGCGTATGGCCATACACCCAAAGCGCTTCACAATCATAAGGGGGGTCTCTCCACAATATATAAATAGATTTAAAAAATTACCTAATAAAATGTAGATCCTATTAAGAGATCTATGAATGTACAACATTTGAGAGTTGATAGACTCAGTCTATGTCTTATGCCTGTGTTTTCAGAAATCAGAATTATTAAACCCCCTGAATTGTTAGCCCCCGTTTATTTTTTTCCCCAATTTCTGTTTAACGGAGAGAAGCTTTTTTTCAACACATTTCTAAACATAATAATTTTAATAGTTTAATAGTTTTAACTCATTCCTAATAACTGATTTATTTGATCTTTGCCATGATGACAGTAAATAATATTTTACTAGATATTTTTCAAGACACTTCTATACAGCTTAAAGTGACATTTAAAGGCTTAACTAGGTTAATTAGGTTAACTAGGCAGGATAGGGTAATTAGACAAGTTATTGTATAATCATGGTTTGTTCTGCAGACAATCGAAAATAAATATAGCTTAAAGGGGCTAATAATTTTTCTAATAATTTTCCCACATTCAAATGTTACTAAAACAGACTGCTATGCTATTTCTTTTTTATTTTGTATGTTCAGTTATTCATACAATAGAATATTTAGGAGGCCATGAAAGTTTTGAGGCAACTTAAAGGGCACCTATGATGAAAATCATCTTTTGTAAGCTGTTTGGACAGAACTGTGTGTAGGTATAGTGTGTCTACAGTCATATTGAGGCAATATAAAGACAATAAGTTTCTTTTCTTTTTTTTATTTCCTGACGTTAAAATAGGATCCAAATCCCTCCCATTTTGAGGCCCACCGCAACTTGACATATGAGTGTGGTTTCCCCGCCCAACGAATTGATTGACAGCCGAGTATTAACATGTTTCCGTAGTAACGCGTATAATCATATCAACAAGACATGATGTGCAAAGCAACCAGGATTAAAAGATTTGTTCAGCTCGCTAGGATCATCAGTCATCATCAAATGTGATCAAGAATGAGTTTTACAAGTTTAAAACGTTTTTAAAACAGTGCATGTTTGTAATAAAGATAGTAAAATTGCTACGTAATTCATCACCACAGCCGTATAGTGTCACTACAATTATGAAAGAAGACGCTTCAATCTCGGTTTGTGGACTTAAATTAGGTTTATTTTGTACATTAACATAACGATATTCATACAGCAGTGGATATTTACATGTACCCTGTCACATTTACCCTGCAAAAACAGTGCAAGTGTAAACTCCACAGCAAATACATCAAATAACCATTGTGAAAGTTCTTTCTGTAGTAAGGGAGATCTGCTTCATTCTTGTCTATCACTGAGCTGTTTGTCTATGTGAAGGCTATAGCTGTGACAGGTGGAAACGGTGGGCGGGGAGAACCAGCTCATTAGCATTAAAGGCACAGGCAACAAAAACAGCTAGTGTCCAAACAGCTCACATTTCCCAGATTTAAAAAGTCATAATAAATAATCTGATGGGTATTTTGAGCTGAAACATTGCAGACACATTCTGGAGATACAGAAGATTTATATTAAATCTTGATAAATGGTTAAAATTTGGTGCCCTTTAAAAAAAAAAAAAAACAAAAAAAACACTGACAGAGAAAGAGTTAACATCATTAAATGCTGTGCTGATCAGAAAATTCCTTTCATGTGCACCATATGCAAACCCAATGTAAATATAAATACTAATCTATATTTTGGGCTTTTTACGAGTAAAAAAATAAATTTATAAATACAAAAATCCAGCACACTAGATGGGAGTTAAATTTCACGGGTATAAGCTCAAGCCAATTGATGATATTAGATTATTAAACTGAATGCTAAACTATGAATGCAGACGAGTATGAAGTGGTTTTATTCCGAATTAATCAGCAGCTTTAATGAATCAAATAAATGATTCATTTTAAGCTTTCAACAACATGAAACATTTGTTGATGTCTCAGAAAATCAATTATCCCTCTATTTCAAACACTGGACTGAACATATCGTTTGACAGATGTAAGAAGAAATTACCTGTCCAACTAATGCTGGCACCTAATGAATCTCAATTAATAATTGCGAATGAATGACAAAAATACACACAGAGATGGCATTCACCATTTTCTAAGAAGCCCAGAGCCCGTCTTTCATGACAAGTGAAGGATACTGCAACTCTGCCCTTTGCGGACACAATACTAGCATAATTACTGATCTGGAATATTGACTTGGCATTTACTGTTTTATTTTCTTCTGACATTCTCTGTTCTCTCTCTAGGTTTGTTCCACAGAGCAATCATTCAGAGTGGCTCCGCTCTGTCCAGCTGGTCAGTGAACTATCAGCCTGTGAAATACACACGTCTCCTCGCTGAGCGCGTCGGCTGTAATGTCCTTGACACACAAGTAAGGGGCTTGTTGTCATTTCTTTTGAGCATTCTGAATTATTTTCATGACAATGACAAAGCAGTTGTGGTATTTTGTGCAGAAGCAAGTGAGATGGAATAAAAGGCCAAAACACATCACACAGCTACACTCAAATGCAGAGTATGAAATCTCTTTTGCTCACCAAGGCTCTTTCATCAAATAAACAGGAAAAAACAGTCATATTGTGACACACGATTACAATTTAACATAACTGTTTTCTTTTTTTAATACATTTTCAATTTAGCTGCATTCAGCATAGCTGAATATTCAGAAGCCATTACTGCAGTGACATGATTTTTTTCAGGATAGAGAGTTCTGAAAAGGATTTATTTAAAACTGAAATTTTGCGGAACATTATAGATGTCCTCACTGTCAGTTCTGATCAATTCAAGGCATGCTTGATGAATAAAAACATTCATTTCTTTCAAAAAATAGTTTGACTGCTCTCAGACATTGGGATGGCAAATGTCTGAGGTCAGTCTGTGACATTTGAAGCGCTTGCTCATGCAAAAATGAAAATTTACACACAATAGCGGAAATAAGTAATATGCAAGTCGATGGTTAGCATCAACTAGCTTTAGACATTTAGAAACTGATGAACTGATGCTGGTTAAAGGAACACTCAAAATAGGCTCTTTTTACACATCAAACAAGTTAACAGTTGAGTTTTATCATTTTTTAATCCATTCAGTTGATCTCTGTGTCTGGCGTGAGCATTTTTAGCTTATCTTATTTTAGCTTAGCAGAAATAATTGAATCAGATTAGACCATTAGCATCTCACTCAAAAAAATTCCAAAAAGTGTTTTTATGATTTTCCTATTCACAGCTTGACACTTCTGTAGTTACATCATTTACTGAGACCAACAGAAAATGAAAATGTACTATATTCTAGGTCGATATGGCTAGGAACTATACTCTTATTCCAGCGCATTAATCTAGGGACTTTGCTTCTGTACTGTAGCTGCAGCTGGTGCAATGATATTTTGCTGCTCTGTTACTAGTTGGGAACTAATTTCAGGCACTGTGTAATATCATCATCAAAACTCTTTTTTTTTTTAAATATATTTAGAGTAAGATGCTTATCTGATTCAATGATCTATGCTAAGCTCAACTGTTTCACACTAGGAGAGTTGTAAGATTAGCTTCTTTCAAAAAAAAAAGTGAAATGAAGTGCTCTTTTAAGTCATTTTGTGACAGGAAGCTCCTATTTCAGAGTCCAGACTGTTGTAAATGTGCTCAGAAATACATAAAATCTTTGACACTCAAAGTGCTGTCAACTACTGAGTTACATTTTATGTATCACCAAGGACCAGCTACCAGGATTCAGCTAAAAAAATTCTTGTTCTACTGAAGAAAAAATGATCTTGAATAAGTAAATTAACAGTAAATTTCATTTTTGGCTAAACTATCCCTCTATAATTCCACATGAAAACCCCTATTATAATTAATAGTAAATACTAGTGTTATTAAACCATAGTATAATGGTTAAGCTATAGTAAAATGCTTGAATAAGTACAGTATGTGAATATATAGTGTGGTAACATAACAGCTATAGTAATATAAGCAAATTACCCAAATTACTGTTTTCTACAACTACAGTAGGTATAGTTTACTGTAGTAAATCCACAGTATTTATTACAATTTATCAGTTAACCCTATAGTATGCTGTAGCATTCATTAACAAAATGTTAATACTATAATATATATAGTTAAAGGTGCAGTAGGTGATCTGCCAAAATGCTAACCGGTTAGCATAATATGTTTAAAACACAGTCCCTCCCCTGCCGTCCAAAGCCACACCTCCTGAAACACGAACGCACGCACTTTAAAGATGACAGCAGACAACCCACTAGTTCATGTCATTTGCCAGAAAACTTTACAGTACTTTATAATACTACAATTCCGAACAAAAAACTGTATTGTTTCTAGCACGTTTTCAGTATAGCAAGCAAAACCTGTCATAATGTGCAATATGTCATGCATGCAAGCTAGGATGTCTCACTTTCTTGGCCGGCAGGGTGCAGGAATTACACTTATTACTAAGCCATACTTGCATGCTATTTCAGAGCGAATATTCAGAGTAGCATGGTAAACAATATAGGGAGCGCATCACAGGCTGTCATTGTTAAAACATTAACCAATGTGAATATAAAAGCAACTTTACCTCAATAAAGCAGGCTAGGCGGAATAGCACTATTTACTGATGTTTTGTTGTTAAACTAAATAAAAATCTGCATTATCAATGCTGTAAAAGGCACCTTATGAACCTGAAAATAGTCACATCAATTGTTCACCGGAAGATTTCAGTGGCTGAACACTTCTGTGCATATAACCCATTCATAAAACAACACTATCTACATCAGCTCTGTGGGACTAAAATAGTTTTAAAACATTACCTGTCTAACAGAAATACTTCAGCCATGGTGTCGTCCTTCCTTCAGCGTAACTCCAATATTGATTCAGGATTTTAAAAAGTTTTGATTCAGAATCTGATTTTACCACAACTGTGATTGTCTCGTTTGCTCAAAAACGCACAGCACACATGCACACATGTATGCGCCAATGGCGATTCTGCGTGAGCAGTTGTACAAATCTACAATTCGTGACAGACAGTTTGGGCTACTTATCAGAATTATGGGAACTGTCGGCCCGACAATATTTAATTAGATGAACATTTTTTAGTTTTATGCCTCACCCAGAATATAAAAATACATATAAATATATTTAGATCATTTACTTTAATCATTACTATTGGACTGTGAAGAGACTTTCAACAAAAAATGTTTCTCAAGTCAATCACCTGCTGCACCTTTAATAATATACTATTTAAAACTTAATATAGTTTGGTTCAAAAACAGTTACATTCATTCATTCATTTTCCTTCAGCTTAGTCTCTATTTCAGAGATTGCCACAGCGGAATAAACCGCCAACTATTCCAGCATATGTTTTACACAGCGGATGGCCTTCCAGCTGCAACCCAGTACTGGGAAACATCCAAACACTCTCGCATTCACACACACACACACACACACACACACACACACACTCATACAGCCAATTTAGTTTATTCAGTTCACCTTTAGCGCATGTCTTTGGACTGTGGGGGAAAACAGAGAACCCGGAGGAAACCCACGTGAACACGGGGAGAACATGCAAACTCCACACAGAAATGCCAACTGGCCCAGCCAGGATTCGAACCAGCAACCTTCTTGCTGTGAGGTGACAGTGCTAACCACTGAGCCACCACGCCGCCACACTGTTACATACTACAGTCATTTTTCATGTGGTTGTGTCTATCTTTTAATGACAATCATGGTGTGCATGTGAAAGAAAGCCAATTTAATGGTTTTGTGTGTGTTTTATGCAGGACCTGGTCCTCTGCATGCAGAAGCGGAGCTACAGGGAGCTGGTGGAGCAGGAAATCCAGCCTGCACGCTTCCATGTGGCTTTTGGTCCAGTCATTGATGGCGACCTCATCCCAGACGATCCTGAAGTGCTGATGGAGCAGGGAGAGTTCCTCAACTATGACATCATGCTGGGCGTCAACCAGGGGGAGGGATTCCGCTTTGTGGAGGGCGTGGTGGAGCCGGAAGAAGGCGGAGTTTCTGGCTCCGATTTTGACTTCACTGTGTCTGATTTTGTGGACAGTCTCTATGGTTATCCAGAAGGGAAGGACACTCTCAGAGAGACCATAAAGTTCATGTACACTGACTGGGCTGATCGAGACAATCCCGAGACCCGCCGGAAAACCCTCGTGGCCATGTTTACAGATCATCAGTGGGTGGAGCCAGCTGTGGTGACGGCCGACCTGCACGCACGTTATGGTTCTCCAACCTTCTTCTATGCCTTCTACCATCACTGCCAGAGCCCCATGAAGCCCCCATGGGCTGACTCTGCACACGGTGATGAGCTGCCCTACGTTTTTGGTGTTCCGCTTATCGGTCCGACAGAACTCTTTCCCTGCAACTTCTCCCGTAATGATATCATGCTGAGTGCTGTCGTCATGACCTACTGGACCAACTTTGCAAAGACCGGGTAAAACGGACCACACTCCGAAACAGCATAAGCAACACATGAAAACACCATGCAAAATTACCATACACTCCCAAATAAAAGCAGTATAAAGTAAAACATTACAAGTTACAATGCAGCAATAAAATATCTGGATTCATATTTGATAGTATATTCAGCTATACAGTGCCATAATGCATCTTTTTTATCAATTTGGTTTCAAGTCTGATACATGATTTAAAAAAAACATATAAGTTCACAGGTTTGTGTGTAATGTGTAATAGTACATAACAGTTTAGCAATAGTAACACATCACAGCACTGGGTCACAATACAGCTCGCTCCCATCTCAGCCAGCCTCCAGGTTTACAACAGCAAAACAGAAGTGACTGGTAAACTGGTAAACAGTCACCATGACCTTGAGGTAGGTCACAGAGAGCATAGTGAGAAACTGTGGGAGGAGTAATGCTGTAAGTAAATTTCAATGTAAAACAGAGCACCAGTATAGAACCCAATGAAACGATGCTCTCTGCTGGAAAGAATTGACATTACAAACAATGCACCTGTAGATGATCGATGACCCATTTAAACACAACATCATCACATTTTTGATTACTATCACATTACTTTGTTTTTTTTTATGTTTAATATGTGTTTAAAACAATGGATATTTATTAATTATATGTTGTTGAAAAGTTTATAACCGTTAATATATTTTTTTGAAAGAAGTCTTATTCTCCTGCAAGCTGCATTTATTACAGGGATTCAGTGTCACATCATTGTTCAGTAATCATTCTAATAAATTGATTAGTTTGTACAATCAAGCTTTTATTTGATAACAGTTGTACTGCTATTTTTTTAGTAACTATTTCTATGACTTTTAATCTGTGTAACGTATGCTTGAAATAAAATATTTCTTTTACTTGTATTACTAATTACTTGTACTTTATGTGTCTCAGGGATCCGAACAAGCCAGTTCCTCAGGACACCAAATTCATCCACACCAAGGCCAACCGATTTGAAGAAGTGACATGGGCCAAGTACGGTCCTCACGACCAACTCTACCTGCATATTGGTCTGAAGCCTCGGGTTCGAGATCACTATCGGGCAACTAAAGTGGCCTTCTGGAAGCACCTGGTACCTCACCTGTACAACCTGCATGATATGTTCCACTACACGTCCACTACCACACGGGTTCCACCTCTTCTGACCACACACAGCTCTCACAGTGCCACGCCACGCCCAGGGGGCAACAAGGCCCGTACCTCTGGCAAACAACCCCCCCAGTCGACAGCCCGCAGTGGGCCACTAGTCATTGCCAATCCCCGTGATTACTCCACAGAGCTGAGCGTCACGATCGCTGTCGGAGCTTCACTTCTCTTCCTTAACGTCCTGGCCTTTGCTGCACTGTACTACCGCAAAGACAAGCGGAGTCGACAGGACACGCCCCCTCAGCCCGCCCCTCAGCGCCAGACCCCGCCTATTGACCTCAACTACGCGCCCACTTCCATCTCAGGGGGGAATCAAGAGGAGTTGTCACTGTGCGACCCCCTGCATTTGACCCCAGCCTCATCTCCACGGGATTATGCTCTTACACTCCGCCGCTCACCAGATGACATCCCGCTTATGACGCCAAGTTCTGTCGCCATGACCCCGAACAGTGGCACTATGACACCCAACACTGTAACCTTGACGCCCAATAGTGTTACCATGACCCCTAACACCATCACCATGTCACCCAATTCTTTGATGGGATATCCCAGCATGCACCCTTACAATACTTTCACACATGGATACAACTCCACCACCCTGCCCCACCCACACTCGACGACACGTGTATAACATGCGACACTTCAACACTCGCATCCCACAAATCCTTCCTACACAATCACAGCGACTGATTACTGTAAACCATATCAAACAGTTCAAACTATTAAGCAGTGTTTGAAAGTACAATAGCAGGTGAAACCAATACAAAATACATGAGCACAATCACCTCCGAATTACGGCACTAATATGAAACAGTACAACAATTGGAATAAACCAGGACGAACAATGTAAACCAGAAGGAAATATCACTAGCAAAAACACGGCTCGGTAGGAATGGTATAAAGTAATGCTTCGCGGGACAACATTCTGAAGAGACAACGTTGTGAGAGCAGCTCTCGGTGGACAGAACGACGAGATTCCCTGAGGCTGAGCTGCAGTACCGCTGCCGCCTCCAGGTGGTGCTGCAAGACTCTTAAAAACCTGCAGGTGTTTTGATCCGTGTTTTGAACAGTAGGGGGCGATGGAGTCCCATCAGTGGTTCAACATAACGAACCAAGCAAGCACTTATTCTAAAATATGTAATAATAATAATAATAATAATAACCTGTAATAACAAACATATTAATGGCTATTGTACAGTATAACATATATTAACGTCAATGTACAGACAGCTTTTTTGAATGTGTCAGAAAAAAAAAATATTTCTAATCGTTTTTAAACTCAGATTATATCCATAGCAAGGAAGGTCATTTTGAAGCCCAGATTGGTTTTGAATCCTAAATCCTTTTCTTTCCTTCTTTCCTTCTTTATAATCGCAACAAATGTTCTATTTTATACCACATTTCTCTCGCTGTCTTTCATTTCTTCTCCCTCTTTCTCTCTAGGAACGGGTGAAATGTGTACTTTACTTTTGGTATACTAGATTGATTTAGTTGTAGATTACGCAAACAGAGAGTATTTTAAAGAACACAGCGTGTGAAGATCATTCGTGAGCGAGAGAGTGGATGTGTACAATTTTCAAGTTAAGCATCTTTAGATAATTTGTGTCTTGCTAAATGTTATCATTTTGTGAAAATGCTTTTTCGATCATCTTTAATCTGTATTGTATCTGAGTTTGTTTGATATGTTTTGTGAAGATGTTTAAACTCAGTTTGAAAGCGCTGAGATTTTTCCTTTTCAGTATTTATCAGTGATATGACATCACTCATACAGTAATATGGCATCACTCACGCTGTGATTTTGACATACAGGCTTTGCTGAGAAATTACAATGTTAATCTTTCCTATGAAACATGAATGTGGTGATTTGTACTGAACACTAGGGCTTCTCTAATGAAGGTCGTTCTCAAATATCGTGTTTACTATGGACCTGCACAGAGTTTGCACAGGGGACACAGTCGTGTAGTCATGGTGTCGTATCCAGCCAGATGGTTAGATTCTCCATGTTAGCCATTCTGACCACCCCTGCCATGATTTTTGTGCCAAATTTTGCGATACAGTTTCCTTGGTAACCAGCAGGAAGTTTGTCTCTTAACGTGTTTGTGTGAAAGTTCAACAGCTTTATAAATTAAGAATTTGCAGTATTTACGACCATTGAAATTCATCTGGACTTTGAAGAGGAAAGAATGGGATGCATGGAGTTGGACAGGGGGAGTGTGTCTCTCCTCCTGGGTGAGGGTGACCTGTGTGCCGCTGCTCAGGTCTGTCGGCTTGCTGAAGTCTGTTCTTTTATACTCTGTACATTTCTGCCTCAAATTTGCAGTAAATATTGAGTTTGCCTAAAGTTTTGGTTTCTTGTTCATCATGATTGATTTCTCCACCGTTTTGCATTCAGGGCAGGCCTAATTCTGTGCATTTTTAGGGAGTTGAACCTGACACAACATCCGTTGTGTGACGCTGTTCTCACGTTTATGCTCATGTACTCGTACAGTGTCCATCCAATGTGTTCTAGAATTGCGATTGAATAGGAACGTCATCCAGGCATTTTTGTCCACTGGTTTATAAATAAATTCAGACATATTGATCTGCTCTGGTTTTTGCCTAAATATGTTAGTAGTAGGCATAGGCCTACATGGTGTTCTTAAAGGGATAGTTCACACCCAAAATAAAGATTTCAGCACCATTTACTCACACTTAAATGATTTTAAACCTTCATGAACTTCATTCTATTGAAGAAACTCAGTCAGGTTTGTAATAAATGGAGGGTTAGTAAATGATGGCAGAAATTAATTTTTGGGGTGAACTATCTCTTTTAGAGATACTAGTTTAACCAACTAACAGTTAAGATCCCCTCACACCTCAATATAGTTTTAATAATTTGTTCACAATTTCAACCCATACCACAGCTAACAATGACAGAGAAGAATATTAGAATCACTTTCAAAACTGTAGGCAATGCAAGAAACTGCAAATGAGAAAACATATCATCAAATTCTGGTCAAATCTGCCCCACAAGTTAATACTTAAATGTTAAGTTAAATAAAAACCTTTTATAATAATGATTAAACACTATGGTTCTGCTTATTGTGCTGCAAACCCATAGACTTAAGTTATGTCATATTAAGACTTAATATCATGTTATCCCTCTTGGTGTATATATTCTATATGGTCTTTGCTAATACTTACAGTTGTTTTCCAAACCAAATATCAGCTTGGTGCAGAAGACGTCACATTTAAAATACCAAAACTACCAAACCACTTCTTTCACATCTCATAACGCTAGCAAAAGGTGTGAGCCAACAAGTACACTTAGTCACTCAAAAAGGAGTGAACTAGGAAACGCTAGCAAAAGGTATAGGCACATTGTTTTCTTCTGTGAAACAAAGACATCTCTCAACTGGTTAGAATTGTCTGCACTACATTAATGTCACAGGAATTGAACAAGCATGCCTTATTGTGGCACTGAGTGCAAAATACAAGAATTTGTATATTCACAATCCACTACATTTGGCAACGTTCTCATCCACATAACACCTTATCTCATCTAGTATTTTATTTTTTAAATATACAGTTTTACTCTACTGCAAATTGGTGTCTTATTCAGTTCTGTTTTGTTTAGTTTTTTTTTACTGTTGTTTTGAATGAGTTTACCCATTTTGAAAAGAGTAAGCATGTACAAATTGGCCTATAGGAACATACTGGTTAAAGTAAGAGAGGAATTAATGCACTTTGAAAGATGCATTTATTAAATGCATCTTGAGCCAAAATAATGATAATTCAGGCAGTATCACTTTGGTAAGTTAAGATGCATTTATTGACAAATTTATATTTGGTGGTATAGTTCCTAAAGGGGTTATCGCTTTATGCTTATTAGCACATACAACAGCTCTGCTTTAACCCCCTGAAACCAGCAAATACAAGAGATGAGGATTAAATTGGTGTGTATTATAGCAACTTGGTGGTTAGGCTGGGACGTCTTTGCTTTAGCTTGCTAAGATCTGTGCTTCAGCAATGAGGTCTGTAACAGCTAGGACTTGAGAGCTTGGTCTTGTGAAATGACATGAGACGACAGACAAGTATATATGAACTTATAAAAGAGGAGGGAGGGAGGGTTGTGGGCAGTTTGAGCGTGCTTACCTGAGCTGTATGCATATGTACTTGGTCTAATAGAAGAACAATGGTGGTTGGAGCAGATAGTCAGCTGATTGCATCATCTGATGGCAGCACTTGCCTATGTGGCCTGACTGAACTATCGCTGTGTTCGAAACGATTCACAGTTTACCTTACATAGACTGCTGCTGTGCAAGTTTTACAAAAGTACTGATAAATGTGTCTTACTGATTGTAAGAAAGCAACAACAACAGCAACAGAACTATTATAATAACCTACCTATTAAAATTGGCCTCTTTGAGGTTTTCACTAATATAATGGAAACAAAGTAATTATTTATGTTGCATATACAAAAATTTTAAACATGGGTTTGGTGGATGCTTCTAATGAAGCACACAAATTTATTTCAAACTGCACACTGGCCCTATTGTTTTCCTCATCACTGTAATAGTATTGTGTGCATGTGTACAATTGAGTGAGAGAATTTGTGTGTGTTTGTGTTACAGAAAGAGAGAATAGTCTGTGTGTTCCTATTTCTGACACAACTGTAGTATTGTATTGACTGTGCTCTTGTCCCAATTTGACTCTAGAAAGGTCAAACCTCCCTCATTTTTCTCAAAATCTGTGTGTATTTGACCACATTTGTGGGTCTGTTATGCCCATTAGTGAACTAAAACTGCACAAAACCTAAATTGGGAAGATTTTTTTTATTTTACCAATAAAATAAAGACAATATAATTCATTTAGGTGGTTTATTCCGCCATGGCAACCCCTGATAAAAGAATGAATGAAATGCATTTAAAGTTTTACAAATAGTTGCAGAAAGTTTTCTTAAAGTGTGTGTGTGTGTGTGTGTGTGTGTGTGTGTGTTTTTGTGCCATGTCAGGACACAAAAAATCTGTATAATGACATATGTATGACACTGGTATTACAAAAAGGAGGTGAAATATGAGGACATTGCTGACGTCCTCATTTCTCAAAAAGCTTATAAATCACACAGAATGAGTTTATTTCAGAGAGTAAAGCTGTACACAGTCTCCCGTGATGGTTGGGTTTAGGGGTAGGGTGGGGTTAGGCCAATACAATATACGGTTTGGACA
>CAIGQW010000350.1:13649-26044 GCA_903798125.1 Danio choprae | reverse complement strand
ACCAGTTTCTCCACTACATCCTTTTTGGGAGAGTCATTGGATGTCTTCAGTGCTTCCTCCGTAGGTTTGACCACATGTTTCTCCACTGTGCCTTTTACAGGACCGCATGCAGGTGTCTTGAGTGGTTCTTCTGTGGGTTTGACTATGGATGTTTCATCTACATGTGCTCTATTTTCTTCCTTAAGTACAGGATGTGGACTGTAACACATTCAGAAAAAATATGAAGCACCTTCTTCTGGACCTCATGAAATATTAAATGCTGATGCAGTCAGTGAAGAAGTAATTCATGGACATCTACTGATTTCTGCTTCAGAGGTTCCAACCTCCATGTGAAGAAATTAAAGGATACAATGCCCTAACCAATACAGAGAAATGTACCTAACCTTTTGGCCAGATATGGTCTACTTTTGGCTGGTGTGTTTTCTGTTGAGCTCGGAGACCTAAAGGAGCATAGATTGCTGAAGTTAATGCATCAAAACATGCACTGAATGCAGAATCACCGAATACAGTAATTACAGGCAAGAACAATAAAAACAGCTCTCACTCAAACTTCCTTAAGGCTGAGGTGACATAAGAGTTTCGAGGGGGTGTGGATGAATCCAAACTGCTCTGTGCACATGGCATGATGGAGGAAGAGACTGGACTGCTCTCAGGTGATGACACATTTACAGGCTTTACTAGCTTTATTGGTTTCCTGTAAAAGAATAAGCAGAAAAAAGTTAGATAAATTGAGTGTTTGAAGGAAAGAGACAATGATGTTTGCAACGACCAGATTTAACGCTCAAGGAAACAAGACCATTGTTTGGTTAATACTACCGCTCTCAGCCAGCAGATGACAGTGTAGGTGTGCATTTACCGTGGTTTTACATCTGACTGCGTCTCCAGAACCTCTTGAGACTTCTGAATCCAACTTCCATCTTTTTTCAAATTTTTTCTAACTTTTGTAGCCTGTAACACGGCCTTCCTGTTAACATCTACAATAATGACAGACAACTCTCCATTAGTATATTTACAAGCACAAATGTATGTTCTATTGTTTGTGCATGTTTGTACCACTGGACATTGCAGGATCCCCTTCCTCAGACAAACCTACATTAGAAATACAAGATATATAAAAGAGATTATTTTGCAGCAGCCCTAAATTATCATCATCTCTCTTTTTGTTATTATCTATATATATATTGTTTTACGTGCTTATATTTTGTGGCAGTTGTGACCTCATTCAAGAACAATTTTGGTTTGGCACAAGCAGGTGCTGCGATCAGCTTTACTCTCAAGAGATGCATTCACATAAAATAAAAAATGTCGCACAACTGCATTTTTTTAACTGCATGTTTGTGTTATCTAGGTTGCCATCCAGAACGAAATCTCTGGTGCTGTCAGTCACAGGATAAAGTGTATTGTGAAATTGTTTTTTTCATGCACGTTTGGAAATGCACTTCACATAACTGCATTAAGTGGGCATGTGTTTGTTCTTTATCACTGAAGTGGTGTAGGTAAATAGCTAAAAATAGCATGAAAAACATCAGAACAATAGCAAAGAGAATGTCAAAGAGAAACACAAATACAAGAAGAAAACGTAAATGTTCTAAACGTTTTTGTTGTTTTTTGTGGCACATGATTTAATATGTATTCCAACATAAAATTCCTAATTAAATTACATTAAGGTGATATGAAACTAGACATGATATCCTACATACACAGTATACTAGCCTACAAAAGTTTATTATCCCATTTATTTAGCAACAGTCCCAGTAAACGATCTTAGTCGGACTAAAACAATACTTCGTTTAATAAATATCGTGTAAACACTTTACTCCGACTCGCACTGGTATTATTGCTGTAACATCATGCACTGTGCTGGGCGTTGTGCGCATGCTCCGAAAGATGCGCGAAGAATATTCGTTTACATTCATATATAATTATATATTTAGAGCGTAGACTAAGATTTAGACATACAGACACTAATATTGCAACTGCGGCAGTGAAGGTACACACGTAAGACTATCATATTACTTATGAACTTAACCCTCAGACTGCTGACATTAAGTAAAGCATGATTTTGGCAGATTTATGTGCCTTTCAAATTGTGACACTTCAAATGTCAGTTTGCAACATATTCCTCTATATTTGTGATAACATTTCTGTGATAGCATTCCCTCACAAGATTAGATAGCTATTAATAAAAGCTATTCTTGTCCTGCTAAAACGTTGCAGGATCAAAAAGCACATCACACATGTATCGGTTAAGTCCAAACATAATGGCAGGATGTCCTCCTCACTTCCCAGAATAGTGAAACCATCTTCATTGCTTATTTTGTTGAATTGTCATTGATCACAGTCAGGAAGAACCCCTGCTACATAATCCAAACTCACTCAAACAAAAGCTCTTCAACACTCACTGAAGATATTTTACATTTTACACCAAGACCGTAAAAGCTGCATCAGTGAGGTCCTCTCATACATGCAGTCAGTGTTACAAGAAACACCTCTGTGAGGACATTTACAAAATGACCCATTTTGTATGTTCTGTACACACAAATCATAAACATGTTTAAACGCGCAGGACATTGCATTTGTCTGTTGCAGTGTGCGCACTATAAAACAACAGTAGTTCTTACCTGTGTAATAAGCTGTGCAGTTTAGTCTGAGAGTGATTGAAAACTCACCCAACTGCAACCACTAGAAATGCACTGACAAAGAAACAAAAACACACACCTCCCTGGCATTGAACCCACCTCTCTCTCAAAAAAAAACTAAACTAAACATAACTCACATTCAGACACCTTTGAATTTATTTCCTTGATGTAAGATAGTGATGTCTGTATTCATGTGTGTTTGTGTGTGTGTGTCCTTCCAGTTCTTCAAGAACTCTGCGTTCTGTTCTGCTGACAAAGTGAGACAAATGGGGTGCCGTCTGACTTCTTACTAGAGTTTTACAGACTCCAACAGGTACAAAATCCATCTATTTTCACAGATGTACAGTGTACATGCTGACTGGAACCTGCAGCATTAATTATATGAATACATTGCTTTCATCCGTCAACAAGACAAACATTTGATCTCACAAACACACACGTGTCCATGTTTTATAGGAACATTCAATAGGTTTAAAAAAAATTCTACTGTATAAACTATACCCTAAACACATCCCTAAAAAACCTTCTGCATTTACAAAAAAGCAAGCTGGCATATTTTAGCATGATTAATAAGCTGTTTCTATTTCTATATGCCTAACCATCATATTACTATTCTTGTATAAATTTTGTTTTGACATTTTTAGCATAAAGTATATCTGAACCACACAGACATCATCGTCAAAGAATCTGTAGCTGGTGGATTACAGTTTTCCTTTTCAGAATTTCAAAGTAGATCTTGGATTAACCGTCATATTTTCATGGTCAGATTATTAATGAGCAACAAACACATTTTAATGATCTTTTTGCATATTTACAAGAACAACAAATATATAGGTGGATATTTTCCCTGATGCTGTAGTGGGTTAAATGAGCAACAGCATGTGTGGAAATTGAAAACTTTCGGTTTACCATTTCACTATTAGTATGTCTGTGCGAGTATCAGCAGATCAGTGCTGTACGGAACAATGGTGGTAGAATGGTTATCTCATCAATTTGTATTAAGATATGAACCTGAAACGTATTCCTCAACAGTCCAGATTATGCAACAACCTGCCCTGCTTTTCTTTTGGATATCAACACTTTTCATCTATCTAAAAACATCCTCCTCTGTGTGCTCATACTGCAGTCATTTCTCAATAAATTTACAAAAACAAACCATTTTGCAGCTTGTTTTACCACTTTAAGACACAAGTAGATGCATTACAGCTCAAAAGAGCAGCAGTGCTGTGTTTGGAAGGAGTCTGATATACAAAAAGATGCATCCATTTAAATTTAGCTAAAACATTTATATTGTTTTTATGAAAAAAATGAAGTTGAAGTATGTTCTGACAGATGGGAACATTATTATGGCTAAGAGAAGAACTTGCATCAGTGGAGCAAATAATTAGTATCCAACTAACTGACATTAACAGAATTCCTGAAATGCAAAAAGGATTGTGAAAAAAAACATTGCAGAGTATGAACGTGCACAGCACTTGAGCCTACAGGGGACAACACTCCTTAGTTAACCCAACTAATTAAGTAAAACATGAGAACTATGTACTACACAACAAAACTACAGCTAGAACTCCCAGAAACAGATGGAACCCATTCACTGAACGAAAAAAGAAAACAGGTTCTTCCAGATTCTGTACAGTACTGCTGTTTAAGTGTGTCCATTACTATTATTACAGCCGGTGTTCAAACTGTTTTAGAGGATATCAGCATCTACTTTTAAAGGTCACTGAGACAGAGCAGCATGCAAATTCTAAAAAACAGCTGTCATGATGGTGTTGATAGTCTCAAAAACATTGAGGGCATGGAACAGGTGGAATATTAATGGGAAAGAAGAATTAGAACAAATTGTTCACTTTAGCTGGTGAGCCTGAGTAGGGAATGTATAGGATCAGGATCAAACGCCACGCTCACAAACTGATCATCTGAGGCCTTTGGCACACATAATGGGAAAAACGTCAGGAGTCTCAAAGTAGTCATCTGATTGAATTTTATACAGGAGCTTTTTTGGCTTTATTATGATAGAGCAGTATAGATATTGATAAGAAGTAAACTTGATGAGAGAGTACCAGTTTTGCGAGTCGGGATTCAAACTGCAGTACAGTTGCGCTGTATGTCGGTGCACTGACCACAAGCTATTGGCGCTAATGAAATGCACAGGACTTCTGGGAGAAGTGTATGTCTTGTTCTGTAATGGTTAAAAAAAATACAAAAAAACTCCTTTCATACTGTAGAAAGCTGTAATTCAAACAGGCGTGAGTTTCTTGATCAACTAAATGCTGGCTTTTCAAAAGTTTGTAGTTTATGGCATAGACTCTTTAAAACATACCCAAGGGTTTTGCACACTGGTCAGTTATTGTCAAGACATTTTCATGCCCTTAAACATGAAGCTGAAAAAAACAAAACAGAATTGGTTGCTTTAAATGTCAATCGGATGGTCTCTGGGTGGTCCTAAACCAGGGCAGAGCTGTAAAGGAGTCCAGGTTTGGCTATATGAGACTAGAAAAAAGTAGCAAAACACAACCCTGATGCTCATAGAAACTGATTTAAGAAAAAAGTGTAATATTGAACTTTGCATCATCGTGAAACATACATCAAAAAGTCAACTTTATTTTATATATGTTTAGAGATAGAGAGATGGATAGATTTAGAATTGATTTATTTTGTGAAAAAAGATGGACATGTTTCCTTGCAGTTTCTTTGTTTTTTTCAGTGCTGCAGTAAATAAAATCAGTTGTCCGTCTTATTCTTTGCCTTATGTTGTTGTTGTTGTTGTAATCTGACTCATATCAAGATTTATCAGCCTATATATTGGTTATTATCAGTTACCGAATCAGCCAAAATTTCCACATTGGTGCATCCTTAATTAACAGACACACAGACAGACAATCTAATCAGGTTAATCACAGATCAAAAACAATGATGTTACTGACTTTAAACCACAATTTATTTATGATCCTCCATTACAATATAGTTATAATTCCATTTACAATGTTTTATAATAAACAGCTTATGGTACATTACTGCTTTTCTATTACTGCTGTCTGTCTGGCCACATAATGCCATTAAAACAGCTGCATAATGAAAGACATTTTTAACATTAATATTGCCCATGTTGAAAACATTAAGACCCAAAACCTTCTCCCTTTGCATTATCCATCACTTGCAAGGGAAAATGAGCAACTTCCGCATCCTACATAGAGTCTAGGCTATATTTCAAAATTACGTAACCAAATGTTGTTTATAGATTCTGCCGCTTATCACAACCACAGCCTGATTAGAAATAAGGCAAAAACAACATTATCTAACACACAAATATAGCAACCAAAAACAATCTGATCATGTGGGCAGACCGTGGTAAATGATACTGGCATGGTCCTCTGCATTCAGCTTATAGGTAAGGATAGATTTACGAGCTTTGCTGATCCAGAATCTCCATAGGCACAGTTTCTTTGAGGTCACTCAGTTTCCTGGAGAAGGAAGACAGTCTGGTGCTGATAGAATCTCTTTTCTGCGTCAGCACATTTCCATAAAACTGCCACAACTTCTCCCGGAAGTGATTTCCCACAAAACAGTACAGGAAAGGGTTTATGGCAGAGTTGGAAAAGCCCAGGCAAATGAAGTACGGCAGGAGCATATCGATTGATTCCTGAACCCAGCAATCCATCTTCACTCCCAGCTGTCCCAGAGTTTCGAGGAATGCCAGCACGTGGAATGGGAACCAGCAAAAGAAAAAGGCCAACACAACGGCAACCACCAAATGCAACACATGAACCAATCGGCCAGAGTCGAGCTCCAGGTGATTGGGAGTGGCCAGCAGGTGCACAGCGATTCGGCTGTAGCAGGTCGCAATGACAACAAATGGCAGGAAAAACCCAAGAGTGTTTTTGGCAAGAGTTAACACAGTGTGCCAGTAACTGTTCGGGTAAAAAATGACACAAGCCGTGACATTATTGTGTAAAGGGTGAATGTTGCGAAACACAACTGTCGGCAATGTGGTCAGAGCCGCCACGACCCAAATGAAGCCACAAACACACCTGGCCTGTTTTATGCTCCTGCTGCTCTGAGAATGTAGTGGGTAGACGATGGCGTGATATCGATCCACACTCATACAGGTGATGAAGAATATGCTAGCGTAGACATTTATCGTTATAAGACCCCCACACAGCTTGCACATGATCTCCCCAAAAACCCAATTGTAATCCAGCGAGTAGTACACAGCCCAGAATGGCAACGAGGTCAGGAACAGCAAGTCCGACATGGCTAGATTTATCAGATAGGTGTTGGCGACGGTCCTTCGGCCTGAACTGTGATACAGCACACACACCACCAGCATATTACCAAGAAAACCCAATAAGAAGATGAGGCTGTAAAAGGCAGGGATCACCTTCTTCTGGTACTCTGGGGTGGACGTGTGCTCACATGAGTTCGTCATATTGTGGTGGAATGACACATTGGGTGAAGTCAGGTTATGGGCGGAGTCTGTTTCCATGGCGTCAGTGTTGATTACGCAGGATGATTCTTGAACGGGAGTTCTGAAGTTCTGGAATGAAATAAAAAGACTCTTATTTGGTGAAAGTTTTCATGTGAAGCAGAAATGATGAAAGGGATTCCTGATCTAAGCCAAATGTCAAATTCACTGACTTTTCGTGACTAAATAGCTGAATTTCCACTATCTATCAACCTTATTTTTCATGTGTGACATAGACATTGTAACTTAAATGTGTCAAGACTTCCAGTTTCATTCACTGCCATTCATTTTTAGCTAAACAAAACGTATGCTGCTTGATATTGTAGTAAATCATATCGTTTTAATATATTTGACTGCTGGGGAAAGAAAATAACGAAAAACAATGACTATGCGAAAATGCGCTAAACATTTATACAATTTATATTAAAATTTTAAAACGACAAAATCCATGATATTTCATTACTTGGACAAAATATATATAAAAATGTCAGGAATAGATCTTTTCAAATTCCATGATATTATATAAAATCCATGACCCGTTGGAACCCTGAATGAAATATGTTATTCTAGCCTTGTGATAAAATGCAAAACCATTTATCATATTCCATTCATCTTAAACCTTTGCTAAAACATCCCACATTGAAAAATACAGGATTGTGAAACTCCTAAACATTTTGCCCAGAAGCAAAGAAAAAAAAAATTGTAAAACAGCCATAAATCACAGGCAAAATTCTACAGGTTGCCAAGAGATATAATAAAAAAATCACTAAATAAAAGTGAGAAAATGTCTCTGGTGAGCTGAAAAGCGTGCGTGAGTTTCCATAAAATGCTCTAATCCTCCACGGACATTGAAAACACTTTATTTAAAGTACTCGTCCCATGGCAGTGGACACAGCCTCATTGTCTTTCTGTTATGTTATTAGAGCTATAAAACAGAGAACAAAAATCCCAGCGCATATACTGACCGTGGACAGTCCACTGGGACCGATGTTGCAGCATCCTCTCCTCTACATCTCATCAGTGTGAGAAAGGACTATCTGTGAGTGTGAGAGAGAAATGTGAGAAAGTGAGCGTGTAACTATAACTCTGGTTAGTTTGTGTCCAGCACAGATGTGTTTTATAGCTCTCGGTAGGCTGCGCATAATACATCTGGTTACTGTTAACATAGGCGGGGGGTCACATGAAGACATTTGATTGGCTGGGAAATCAGTTTTGGGGTCTACAGGGGGCCGTACGAGCAGGATTCAGTCCAGCTCCTCAGTATAATATGACAGAAAGAATAGGTAACCAGTCATTCTTGTCATATTTCTCCAGTGAGCTCAGGTAATATATGCATAATTTAGTGTTTTACACCGTTTTCCACTGTTTCTTTTTTTTTTTGACTTGTTTTCTAATACAAATTTAAACATCATTACATGTGGCCTGGCCTTATGTTGCACGGGTATGTTTGTGAAAAAAGCCAAAAATACATTGTATGAGTCACAATTATTAATATTTATTTTATGTCAAATAACATAATTCATATATTCATTCATTTTCCTTCAGCTTAGTCCCTTATTTACCAGGGGTCACCACCGCGGAATGAACCGCCAACTATTCCGGCATATGTTTTACACAGCGGATGCCCGTCCAGCTGCAACCCATTACTGGGAAATAACATTATAGGATATTAAGTAAAAACCATGTTCAATAAAGAAAGTTTGTCAATTTCCTCCCGCAAGTATAATAAAACATTATTTTTGATTAGTAATATGCATTGCTAACTTAATTTAGGCCATTTTAAAGACAATTTTTTAAATGTTTTTATTTTTCTGAACGCTCAGAACTGTATCTTGGCCAAATATAATATCCTAACAAACCATAAATCAAGGAAAAGCTTATTTATTCTCCATTCAGATGATGTATAAATCTCAATTTCAAAAAATGTACACTCAATTTCCAAAAATGGCTGGTTTTGTGGCCCATGGTCACAAACCATTAAATGTTTTCTGTTAAATTAAGACAACTGACTGAGTGAGCAAAATTCAACATAGCTGGAATTAAGATTTGACTGTAAAATCTTAGTTAAAAAAAAAAAGTTATTTTAATAATAATGTATTTGAATTAGATTTTCTTTGTAGAAAACAAGACATGTTTACTTTAGTGTTGTTAAAACAACTCAATTCATTTCTCCATAGAATTCACATTTGGTTGATGTATTAATGTTGTTTCCTTTACTTTATTCCTTAATTATTCCCTTCATAAAAAAGGTCTATACATAAAAATGAACTATACCTTTATGAAACACACAGAAACCCATAACTGCACAACATATACCTATATTGGTCAACAACAACAAAAAAACTCAAATCTGACTTTTCCTTTTATTAGAAAGTAGTTTTGCTATTTAAGGCTGGTGGTATTTTAAATGTAACTTTAAATGCAAACTTTAAGCTTCAGTATGTTTAATGCATTAGGAATCTGCTTGTCTATCCAAGTTTCACATAAATCAAATATGTGTCATGATAATTCATTTATGAAGATTAACATTATACACTCTGAGACCTAAATAATCCTCACAGCTGCTGAAAATAATCCCAGTCATATTTCAAAAGTTGCACATGTTCTTAATCAGAACGCTACGCCTGTCAATTTAACACGGCATTTCTGTTGAAGCCATCGGAAAAGCTTGTAGTTATCTATTAACATAAATGAAAAAAGCTAAGCATTTCTCAGATGCTCTAGGCGTATAATCACAGAAACCATCTGAACTACTTCCCTCTTTTTTTTCATATCTCATATACTACAGAGAAACAGCAATTCCAAACCCGCCTAGAGGGAAAATACTCTCAAGTTCGAGACTCTCAAAATGAATCTCGGCTAACTGTCTAAAAGTGCATTTGTAAGTTAAACGAAATACAATCTGATTTTCTAATAGACTGCAGGATGGAAAATAAAGAAAAAAGTGACTCCTGAAGCAAAGTACACATGTATCAAGATAAATACTTTAGACTGCTCTGACATCATATTGATTTATGTTTCAGTATGAACAACTGCAGTTATAAAAGGACTGATTGTAGAGTTTTGTAATATCTGAAATGATACACCAAGTGCAACAGAAACTGCTTTTACATTCAAGAACTAAAGAAGTTAGTAATTTATCTAGCGAGATGATTTCATTTCAGTGCACGAAACACAAGGAAAAGTGACCGCAGCACTCTACAGCTCAACATACCTTTCAGTTTCCGGTGAAAAGTTATGGAGAGTCTTCGGTCCCTCTGAGGTGTCGATAAACCCTTGGCACACGTTTCCCGAGAAAAGCGAGCCAAAGAAAGCTTGCTTTAGCCCCCAGCAGACTTTCCCATTGTGGAAGTGGAGGCGATTCTCTGCATGTCTAAATATATGAGGGAGTAAACAGCCAACCAGATGTAGGATTTGTCAAATATTTTGTACGTCCACATTCGTCCACTGGGAAAGAGAGGGTGGAGAAGGATGTGGTGGGGGAGTGTGAGGGAGAGAGGGAGAGAAAGAGAGAGAGAGAAGTGTCTTTTGGCCCATATAGAAATCTGATACATGGAAAATATGTAAATTACCTATATGATGCTAAATTTTGATTTGACATATATAAAATGTCATATGTGTAAATATATTTTCAAAATATTGCAAAAATGGCCCTTTCATATTTTTTTCAACCACCGGAATTTCAAATGTTCAAATACATAACATACAATTATATATATATATGTTTGTGTGTGTGTGTGTGTGTGTGTGTGTGTGTGTGTACATATATACAGATATACAGTATATAACATTATAGCTAATATATTTGAACATTATACAGTATGTACATATTTGAATACCAAAAATAACTTGCAAAATGTTTGCAATATTTTGAAATATATGTTGCAAACATGACATTTTACATATGTGAAATCCAGATATGAACTTGTATCATCTATGTAATTTGCATATATTGCCATATATCAGATTTTCATGAGCGGGTACACATCTGTGTTCATTTCCAATGCATCTGTGCTGCAACTCTATGTGAGTTAAACAAGCAAAAGAAAAAGAGAGACAAAAGACTGCAAAGATCCAGGAGGAAGCATTTGAACATTACACACACCCAAAGACCTGAAATGAAAGACAGATGTGCTACAGTAGTGCTGTATTAAAATGTTATCACCCTTTTTTCCCAGTGAATAAATAGTCTACCTGAGTTTAGTCTACAAATACAAATAGTCTACCCTACTAAGTTACTGCTAATGAAAGCACTGATCTCAGAAGAGCTTCTAAACTGAGCGATCTGAATCATGTCCTCTGTCAAAGGCTTTTTACCCGGAGTGTGAAACCAGATAAGCTTCTTAAAACACAGGAAACTGAGAGACGTCAGCGGCTCCCCATTCACTCTGGTCTCTGGTTACCGTGGCGATGACCCCAAGAGCGACCCTTCAGAGGTCACGGCCAGATGTGCTCTAACAATCTCATAATGAGGCAGATAATGATGTCTCAAATGAGGCGGCTTAGATAACCCAAATTTGCCCAATTACGGATGACATTACACAGAAGCGTGCGTGCATGCGTGTGTGTGTGTGTGTGTGTGTACAAATTAGCGCATCCCATTTTTTCCCAAACAACTGAAGGAACAGAACATACCGTTTGTCTTCTGTCAAGCGCTTTCACATTTCTCAGTGGCTGTCAAATCCAGTATCTGTGGACCATTTCTTTAATGAAAAAAAGAATGTTGCAACAAAAGGGGCTTGTTGCTGAAATCGGAGTATCTCCTGAACCTGCTGGCTCAAGTTCAGCCTCTGTTTTCAGAGAAACACTACAACCAGGCTGGGATTGATTCGGAATGGACACAGGAATGCTGCTGTTGCCAATAAACCCCAATTCCAGCTGAGTTGGTTCGTTTGGTCTGGAGATACTCCTTGCTTAGCTAAAACTTAACATGATTGGAGGCTGAAGGGGGTCATAATCTACAGCTGTGGCGACTTAAACTGACTTCTATTAACAGCTGAAGCAGAACTCAAGAAAGCCACATCACAGAGTAACCAGCGTTTATTTATATAGAGAACATTGAGTTTCAATCAGGCATATCACTTTTGATGCAAGTCTAAAGATGTATAAACAATTAGACTCCCTTCATGTCATTCAATATTGGGTACACTATTGTTTTGCTTTTCTGAAAACATGGCACATCCCTGCAAAAAAAACCCTCATTAAACAAGCCTAAGATGGTTGGCTGGTTTAGCTGGTCAACTAGGCTTGTTTTTGAGGGGTTTTGGCCACTTCCAAGCTGGTTTTAGAGG
>CAIGQW010000350.1:0-13457 GCA_903798125.1 Danio choprae | reverse complement strand
AAAGAAAGAAAGAAAGAAAGAAAGAAAGAAAGAAAGAAAGAAAGAAAGAAAGAAAGAAAGAAAGAAAGAAAGAAAGAAAGAAAGAAAGAAAGAAGAATTGTTTGTCTGGAAGTAAGTGCTAAAACTAATATAACGATGTGTTTGAAGTCAATAATAATTTTATGCTTGGATTAAAAGTCACATGCAGAAATCTAAAAGCACATATGTTAGTAATCGTTACTTCAGAGCAACAGCTGTAAATGACTTTGTTCTAACTAAGAAACAGGCAAGAAATGATTTAATGTGCCCCTCCAGAGATGGCAACGTCATTGTACAATAAATGATCACAAATGCTACACAGAGATGATTTTGATAGAATATGAGAGCTTGTGTGAAAAGATCTGGGCCATTTATTCACTTTATGCTGATCAGAAGGACAGATTTACACATGCACAAGTATACTAAAGCGCTTTCGTTCTTTCTGTTAAAGTCTTCAGATTTCCATTTAACTGACTTGAATACTCTTTCAAAAGCTTTATACTGAAATTTATTCTATCTGACATTCAAATGCAGCTCTGCTTTGATTTCTCTTGTTTGTACAGTTTGTTCAAACATTTATCTTGTGGCTATGATTCTTTTGGCCCGGATAATATTTGGTTGGTCACCGAGTCGAGTCGAAGTACTTCACAATGTCCTTTTTGAAATTGATTTTGTGTGTAGTAATTAATTTGTGCTTCAGCATGCAAGACAAAGCTTTGTCTGAACGAGAAGAGCACTCTTTAAAAAATGGCTTTACAAACCTATGATTAAGTCACATTTTAAAATACACAAAAAAATCTGATTGATGGTGAACTGCCTCGTTATTATTTTTTTCCTTATGCTTAATCTTTAAGCTTTTCCAGCCAGTGTGCATGTCTATGGTCTGGCTTATTTGTGTTTGGATCATTCTAAATTGACAACATCTTGTCCATCTGAAAAATGTAATAAATTTCTAATCTTTGCCATGATGACAGTACAAACTTTTACTACATATTTTTCAAGATACTAATATTCAGCTTAAAGGGCAATTTAAAGGCTAAACTAGGTTAATTAGGTTAAGTATGCAAGTTAGGGTAATTAGGTAAATCATTGTATAACAGTGGTTTGTTCTGTAGACAATCAAACATATATATTGCTTAAGGGGGTTAATAATATTGACCTTAAAATGGTTTAAAAAAATTAAAAACTGATTTTATTCTAGCCAAAATAAAACAAATAAGACTTTCTCCAGAAGGAAAAAATATTATAAGAAATACTGTGTAAAGTTCCTGAATCTGTTAAACATGATTTGGGAAATATTTGAAAAACAAAGAAAAAAAACAGGAGGGCAAATAATTTTGACTTCAATATATAAAACACTAACAAAGTTGTCATTGAACCCCCGTAGTGTACTAATCATGCATTATTTTATAATTATATTCAACTATTAATTTCATTCACATTCTCATTAAATTAAATATCACTACCAAATTTTATTAAAAAATAATGATAATAAAATAATGGCTGCCAAGCATTTTCTCAGTGATGTCACTTGTAATTAAAATAAACGAGAAACAGTTAAAGCCGTTTTAATACAGTTTTGTCAGATCGGTGTACTTTGCATTTTGATTTAATTCTGTCTAAATGGGAGAGACAGCAAGTGTAGCTCCAAGTGCGAAATGATTTCTCTAGATCTTTCTAGACACTAACTTGGAGAAACGCAAACTGACACATGCATACATTATACAAGCCTGAGAAAGAGCAGTATTTCCCATGATGCCACAGTAACCGTGAGAATTACTGCTCATGAATAAAACTGCATCATAAATGGTGCAATGATGCAATCATGGTTGCCTGCAACAAGCAATAAGTTTTTGATCTGGCTGTCAAAATGTTAGAAATGCATAACAGCAGATCATGTTTTTTTATGCACGCATATAATACAGTAGATTTGGACTTTCCTCACTTAAGGACAAGGAACAACTGTATCATTTTAAAACATTTTTACACTTCGACATAACAAAAAAAAAAAACAACCTAAAATAAACGGTTGTGTAACCTAACTAAAAAAATTTCAATAAAATAATGTTTTGAAATATTACATTACAATTAGATAATATGATTTGTTTGAGAGAGAAAAAAGTTTATAAACAAAGACAAATGGGGGGAATTTGTGGGGCTGGGGGTGATTTTTACATCCGGAAAACAAACCACTCAAAATCCCAAGCTGTTTCGTCTCCCTGATGGACAATGAAACGTCTGTGTGCGTGAGAACAGTTGTAACTAATAGGATCACCATGTTGTGTACGGTCATATGGCACTATATGAAACCTGCTAAAAGGCACGTTTTGTCAAACATGTCTACTAAAAAAAAAGGACAGACATAAAGTCCTGAACACATTCTGTTCCCTGTCAGAGAGCATCAGCGTCTCGGTCTCTCCCCAGTGACTGACAGAAGAGGAAGAGGCAAGGGAGGAAGAGGAAGGGTCACAGAGGGGACAGGATGCTGGTTTGGGGGAGAGTCTGAAGGGATAAATTAGGAACCAGCCTCAATGTACATAGAGAATGAGTCACAAACCACCATCCCAGGCTCAGGGATCACCATAAACACGCTAATAATAGACTTCACCGTGTGAGAACGTGTGCTTGTGTGTGCGTGTGGTGGCATGGGTTTATTTCATACACCAAAACAAATAACAAAAACAAACTGTTGTGGTGAGCACCCATAATCTTCACGTCATTAAAATTATGTAAGGTAATTTGACAAATATATGTGATTTGATTTGATCTGACACAACCACGTCGAATAAACATGCATAGTTAATTAGTCATTTCTGATTAGCCCTTTTCAGAGTTTGCTTATAATCTTACCTCAGGATGGCAGGCCATCAGTCAGACTGCGTGCTCCTCTATATTCTCTGTACGTTATAAATACTGTAAAAGAGAAAACATTGAAATAGTTGTGTGGCATATTTGATCGTCTGTTAAAAAACTAACAAATCAGAGATGTTTACTTAGCCAAAGAGCCTACTTCAGTTTCAATATAAATCAGGTTTTGTCAGGGACTCCTAACATAAAAAGGATTTATTTTCTTAGTAACTGTTTAAATCTTGTTTAAAGACTTAATTTTATGTTTAAATGTTTAGTAAATTTAGTCTAGCTTTTCTCATGATCGCTCCACTGCAATAGCAGATGGTAGGCGTTAGTCATTAAGTAATTGATACATTTATTAAAACTAAACATTTATGAATCCATTGACTTTATGGTGTAGTCTAAAATTATGGGTGAACTAATATATTGATTTTGTACATGGTGAACGCGAGTACATAACTGTTATGTTATGAACAATATGGATGGCATCAGTATACAGTAGGCCTACTGAGAGCATCAAATTGATGTCTGACGTCATCATAAACCGAACATGTTAATAATTTCCAGAAAAACAGGTATCACATTACTTTACTGGAAGAACGAGAAACGAAGAATGGTTCAAAGGCGATGACAACCGAAACACAAGATCCTCACACGGAGAAAAGTTCCCTGCTCTGTGGTGATGGTGGATCTGACTCGGTACTGCCTCCTGCTGTCCTGTATAAATCTAATCCACAAAATCAGACAAAATCAATGTAGAGAAACTAACGCAAAGAAAAAAAACCTGCTAAGGTCAGTTCTTGTGATTTAGAATTTGTAAATTAAATTATGTGTATAACTGCCACTATTTTAATGGGACAGTTCACCCAAAAAGTGAACTATCCCATTAAAAAAGTTCAGCCTTCACTTTTTCCAAGCCTGTTTAAGTTTCTTTTTTCAGTTAAACACAAAATAAGATATTTCAAGAGTTCACACTTAGCTGATGATTAATGATAAAGCGAGTTCAGCATGTTGTCCCGGGAGAGAGCCCTGAGCTCATAAGATCCTCGAGCCCGGGGCTCCCTCCAGTTTGCAGGGTGAGAGGGGAGTTTGAGCTCAGGTAGGTCTCGAGAACTCCCCCCTTATTTAGAGCTAATGACAGATTATAAATTGCTGTATAGAGATATATTGTTGGTTAAGAGCTCGACTATAGTGCTAATTTAGATCAATTCACTTATGACACATGTTTTTGGACTGTGGGAGGAAACCAATGAGTCCAGACCTTAAAAAACTTGACATGACCAACTGAACTATGTGAACAGCATTTAAAATAAATATATATATATATAATCAAGGTAAAATAAATAAGCATTTATGACATCTAAAAATGTTTTGATAAAGATAAACTACATATTATATCAGTTAATAAAATCAAGCGTAGTAATGGTAGCAGTTGCTGACTTATACAGTTAATATAAATGACTCCTATTAGAATTAATAAACAAAACCAAGCCAACATTAATTAAAATGTAGCATTTACTGCAACTGTTATTATTATACTGTACATTTACAAAGGAACAAAAACATAGAACTTGGACACAGGTAAATCCTACACTATTGGGGGAGCTGGTGTGCTTTGACGTCACATATGGATCATGTTCCCTTGTGTTTGGAGCATCACGACTGCACAGGCACCAACCTATAGTGCAATTAAACAACCAAATGGGTGTAAACAATGGGAGTAAATGATATGGGATTTGCCGACATACACCCTTCTAAAACAGCATAAAATATAACAAATAAAATGTAAAACAGTGCAGAAAAAAAACAGGAGAGTTGTATGTGGTATAAACTGCTTAACTCATAATGTAAATAAATAAATAACAGTTCTGGAAGGAACCACATGTGAAACCATTAGCAAGAACTAATGTTTTCCCTTTGTCACAGGAACATTTGGGTCTGGAAACATAACAGGTTTACTCTAAAAAAAATAAATAATTAAAAATCTTTCAGAGTCGGTCAGACTTTAAGTGTAATAAAATGTGACTCTGATTTTACTGAATGTGGCTAAAACAATACTGACTCCAAACAAAGGAAATTATATCTTTTCATATATGACAAAAGTCAGAAGTTTAAATGAAAATTCCAGGGCTGGTTTATAACACTTCTCAGTCCAAAATTAACACATATCTGGGAAACCAGCCCATATCGAGCGAGTGGATGTATATTCAAGCAGTTTTTTAAACACTTGACTCCTAACTGCAACTGACATATGTTTAATCAGCATATGTGTGTCTATTTTATATATATATAAAGAAAATAAGGCTCCCTATAGGTCCAAAGATTCCAGCAAAAAGCAGCTTTAGTAAAAACAGCATTAGTGTATTACTATAATCTTTAATCTGTTGGTTAAGCATTACCTCAGACTGCGGAGAAAAAAATAATTCCCACAGAAACATTCAGTTGCTGAGCTCCATCTGCAAAATCCTTCAGAGTCTGAATCCTTAAGAGTCAAAAGACAAATGTCATGTGGCGCATTTCATGGAAGAAGAAGAAGAAGAAGAAGGTTCCTGGACCGAGTGCATGTCAAATGATTGGTCTGCAAGCTTCCCTGATTGGCCACGGAACCTTAAGGTTTTTTGGGGGAATAAGGCTTTAAGTGAAGGAGGTCTGTGAAAGGAGGGAGAATATAGTGGTCATGGGGAACACCTGTGCTTTCCGTTGCTGAGAGGAAGACGCTCCTCAAGCCCCTCAGAGGTACGAGTGAGTGTGTTAGTTATGCTGATTCAGTATGTGTGTGTGTTAGTTAATGCTGTTTGTGGCACCAGCATCGGGGCTGTCCAGTTCTCTGTGGAACGTCCCATCAGACTGAAGGTTTGTTCTGGAATATTCCTCGTACCATTCCTGCAGACAAAAAGAAACAACCGCTTTACACAAACATACCAGTGCCTATCTGGACTTTTTGTGCTATAAAGGAGGGCATTCTGAGCCAAATGTATCACAGTATAATTTTGCAAAACAGAACATGATATCATTAAAATAACGTTAGGTAGCATTTGTTTTTCCTTCGCTAAACTTTCCAACTTTCCACTTGGGCATATCCTTGTATAAACAGCAGTGTGATATATTACCATTTCACATGTTCCTGACTTAAATTTCTCATCCAATAAGAGAACTGTTTGTGAGTGCTTTATAGTGTTATTTTAATATCATTAGCCATTTCATCTGAAGAATTTAACTGCAAATATCACATTAATAATCTGTGAATAAAGCAGGTTCTATTCTATGAGTTCAAGAGAAAAACAACATCACTTCATGTAAAACCGGCATAAATGATCACCAATAAAACATTCATGTAATCAGGAAAACCACTGTAGCTTCTTTTATCCTAAACAATAAATTCCTTGTGCCTCTAAGTGTGCAGAAGACACGTATAACTAATGTTATCTCTATCATGTTATCTTGTGTTTAGAGGCAAATCTCTGGTGTTTAGGAACACCAAATTGTGGGAAAGTTCTGGAAAGTAAAGTAACCAAAACAGACTTTGGCATTTCAGAATGGCGTAAATTTAAAAGGGTTTGCATTGAGAATTAGTCCACAGCTTAGTTTAATTTTTGTAAATATATTTTCATTGTAGATTATTCATTCATTCATTATCTTTTCGGCTTAGTCCCTTTATTAATCTGGGGTCGCCACAGCGGAATGAACAGCCAACTTATCCAGCATATGTTTTACGCAGCGGATGCCCTTCAAGCTGCAACCCATTACTGGGAAACATCCATACACACTCATAGACTATGGACAATTTAGCTTACCAATTCACCTATAGCGCATGTCTTTGGACTTTTGGGGAAACCGGAGCACCTGGAGGAAACCCACGCAAACATGGGGAGAACATGCAAACTCCACACAGAAATGCCAACTGACACAGCCGAGGCTCGAACCAGCGACCTTCTTGCTGTGAGGCGATTGTGCTGTCCACTGCGCCACCGTGCTGCCCTCATTGTAGATTACTTCTATGCATTTCCTTTCATATAAAATATATATATATTGGAGGGCATTAGCTTTGTATGAACATTTTCATGTAGGTTTTCTACCAAAATGTGCATAAATGTATGAAACATTATACAAATAATACTGAATTTTGTACTAATATTTTTTTTTATGATTATTCTTTTATTTTAATTTACATTTATTTTAATGTACCTTTTTTACAAAGTAAGGTTTTGGTATTTTTGGTTTTTATTTTTGTAATTTTTTATAAATGTTTTTTATTTGTGTATTTATATGTATACATGTATTTATCTAGTAAATATGTTTCTGTAGTCTTAATTTTGACATTAGTTGTAGTTATATTAGCACGTCATGTTAAGCTAAATGAAAACAATACATGTTGCTGTATACCATCTCACTTTTTATGACAACAATTTTACGAATGTAAAAGTGCATTTTTCCATCTCAAAACAGGAGAATATCTTTCCATCCTTGTGTGATAAGTATACCTGAATCTCCTCTTCGTACATCTTCATACTGAGGTCACTCTTGGTACGTGACCTTCGACCCAGAAACACTAATGATGACTGCTGTGATCAAACACAGAAATCAACCAGTACAGTTTAACCTCTCTTAAAAAGATACATAAAACATTTTGAACACAGACTGGCTATATGCTTACCCCGCTGCGCTCCAGAGCCACACACATGTCCTGCAGAGAGATGAGGTTGGTGACGCCAAGTGTGTGTTTATAAAAGTCCAGAGTCTGCAGAGCTTCAGTCTGGGACACTTCAGTCTCAAATACAATCCCCTTTTCATCTACAACATATACACAGATTCAGTGTTAGATATCTCAGTGAAAAAGGTCCCAGTCACACTGATTTTATTAAACATGTACTCGGCTGAACGAGACACTAAACACTGAGAACCTTCAGGGTCATCCAGCGGCTCTCTGTTCTTCCGGCTGTAATTCATCCTGAAGACAAAAGCGTCTAGTATGAAGGCCACGATTATAGTCATGACGACCTGCATCACACAATCACACAGGCATTTACAATCAAAATAACACAAGGCTGTGAGAAAACACAAAGGCCAGTAAATCTAATTTATAAAACACACGCATACAAAAAAAAAATAATAATAATTTCAATTGCATTAGCATTAAACTTGTTTTATTCTCCTATTACTTGAGAGACTAGGTAAATAAATGAATAAAAGCAAGGTCCTGTAAAATTAAACAAAAAAATATTGGATATTAGTTTCAGTCTGTTAGTTTTAAGTATATCTATTAGCTAGCGTGTTCCAAAACAGTGACAAATTCACGATTAGAAAATATAAAACCAATATAAACATCCAAAGCTTGCAGTTTGTCAATTTCGCCTAAATGGATCAACGTTTTATTTCACGTCACCTCATACTTCAGTTTCTCATAAAATCTTGACCAATCAAATGCTCTCTAGTATCTGACATGCCCCACCGCCTTCAAGACACTTCTCATTTGCTTTCATTTGATGTGCTTGAGCTAAACCACTCTCACTGGCAGAGCTGTGAGAAAACAGAAATGCCATTGGCTGGTTTTTATTGGGGCTACTCTATGTCCCGCCCTCTCTTCATGTTTCAGTTGAGATTTGTTAAGCATTGAATAAAAATGCACATTTTAAAGCACTTCACGCGACCTTTAAGTAAAATATGAAATAGAAATTGTGACCGATTACTTGACTTTAACATTTACACTTTCCTTTATGCAGTATAAATTACACACATTTAAATATTCTAAAAAATTAAACACATGTAATTATATCCACATTATCATCTGCAGTGTCTTTTGTTTATTATCTATATAACATTATAATTTTTATTAATTATATTTATCTTAACTATATATTTTCAGTTTTCATTTTAGTTTGTCATTTTTATAATTGCTTTTATTGTACATTTAATATTATTTATGTAAAGGTTTTCATTTAGGCCTTCACCTTTTTTCAAAGTTATTTCAGCTAATTTCTCACTTGTACGCTTTTCCATCTTTTTTATTTCAGATTGATTGTGAATAATAAATGTGCTTTTACTAGTTTCAGTTTTGTTAAATGATCTATGAGCCAAATTTGCAACATACACAATGCCTTACCATGGTGACGATGTAAAAGGTCATGAAATAAAGGCGACTCCAGTGAGTAGTTCGTGATGTCACACCTTCCTGTAAAAAACAGGGATCAAAGGCTTTATTAACTCACACCAGTTATAGACAACCAATCATTTACTGCCTACATCATATGATACCTGAGCTTTTGCTACAAAAACACACTGCACAGAGACGTCAGTAACACTCCACATTATATATGCAACAGACACATAATGGTCTATGGCAGGTTGTTTTAACATATACTTTAACTATGTTAACTATGCTACTAGTACTTATTTTTAAATACTAATATATTTTCCATTTAGTGGTAGTATTTTTTCATTAGTTACTATTTTAGTTCTTTAGGTACTAATGCTTATTATTTATTTGCTAATACCCTATTTATTTATACTAGTACTAAATCATTAAATCCTAGTATTTATCCTGGGTATTTAATACTTACTTACGCCCAGGGCCATTTATATCGAAGTTGATATTTAGCTGCACCATATTGGTGTTTCGTAACATCCAGTTTTTATTAGGTGGGTTGTTAGCCCAACGCTCAACCCCCAACCTGGAGGACCAGGACAGGAAACCCATGCGAACACGGGAAGAACATGCAAACTCCACACAGAACTGCCAACTGTCCCAGCCGAGGCTCAAACCAGCGACCTTCCTGCTGTGAGGCGACAGCGCTACCCACTGCACCACCGTGTTGCCCATCTTCTTATTTAATACTAGTACTAATTAAATAATAGTGTAAATTATTAAATACATTCGATACTATTTTATGTAATTTTTTTATTCTAGTGCTTATTCATTAGATATTAGTGCTTATTTTATTAGTGACTATTCTACTGTTAATACTAACAACATCATATGTTTTGCCATTGACTTCTATGAGGATCTGTCATTGGGATATCAATTATTCAGTTTTGAACAATATGTATTCAATCTGTGAAAATAATATATATATTTGTATGTACTAATTGTTATTAATAATTTACTAATAATTACTTTATTAGATGCTACTTTTGTTGATTATTACTAAAACCTTTTTAATAGATACTTTGAGTTATTTATTAAGTACTAGTAATCGTTTGTAATTACTACTAGTAACAATTATTATCTAACTACTCACAACAAATTTTGAATTATACTAGCATCTAAAAAATAAGTTCTAGTATGAAAATAGATATTAAACTAATTTATACATTCAATGTCAAAACGCCTTGTCATAAACAGCAGGGGGCACCACATACACACTGCAACCAAACTAAATCAAACAAAACACTTTTCTGAGGAACATCTGATATGATTTGTTGACAGAACTGAAGTGTGTTTACACTCACCATTATGATGTACCAGTTGTTGACCACTGTCAGCTCAAAAAGAGTGACTGAAACATGACAGAGGGGAAAAAAAACGTATGTTCTATAAAATGTGAAAAACTTACAACATAAATAAATCAAAACACTACAGTTTATACTGATGTAAAAAGAGTGGGTATGTATGATACCCATACCAAAATGATAGCACATACCAAAGCTGCTTAGGATGTTATTAAAGTTATTGAGATAGTAATATCCCTCTTCTAGTGTGGTCCGGTTGCCAATGGTCACATTTTTCTGCCGATAGGAGGCCGCAACAGTGCTGTCACTTGGAGAAACAGAGAAAAAACATTATTCTCTTAAAATCATTTGAAGTGATTTCTTGTCCTTTCTGTAGTTTGACAAAGTCTGAGCATTATGTACTTTCATGTACATATGTCAGGTCATTTCAGTCAGTTCTACCCTTGTAGTTGTTAAATGAACTTACTTGCAGCAGTTGGGAAAAACAACATCAGCAAAAAACTCCATTCCAACGATGGCAAAAGAGTAATAGAAGATGATCAGAGTCAGACCTAGACTACAGACAGACAGAGAGAGAGAGAGAGAGAGAGAGAGAGAGAGAGAGAGAGTGTTTTGAGTCAAGGGCCTCCATCTGTAAATAATGAGCTGAAACTGATTATTATTTTCGTACCTGGCCATACGTGGGAACAGTTCAAACATTGTGTCCAGAACATTCCGATAACGCTTTTTAATTTTAAACAACCTTAACAAGAAATAAGAACAAAATGATCAACTCTGATAAAAAAGGATCATTTATGTTTCTATCTACAGCTAAGACAGTTGAAAATATGACAAATTAAGATAAAGATTATTTATGGTTCACAAAAATATGGGTCAATATTAAAAACGGCATGCAAAAATGTAGAAAGCTACTAGATCTTTAAAACATGCTTATATCTGTCCTAAACTGATTCTTAATTGAATGTTTATTACATATACAGGGTTTCTGCAGGTTTCACCAGGTCAAATGTAAGACTTTTAAAGACCATTATAAATCAAATTTCAGACTTACACAGAGCTAAACGCTAAAGTGTTTTTTCTAATGGCCCAGTTTGTCCAGCGGAAAAGATTTGTATTGGCCTCATCAAAAAAATTCTAATAAGTCATATCTTAGCCACATATTTAAAATAATGTTAGGGTTAGGGTTAAAAACATAACAAAACCTAGAATAACACCCAGAATAAAAACCTAGTTGTATACATCATTTTTTTTTCAACATAACTTTTCTTAAAATAAAAAAAAATGCTTTACAAACTATAATAAACTAAATGCAGTCTGTCCAGGTCAGTGTCCTCACCACATATGGTCTATAAATACATGATTTAAACAAATTGTTGTAAGGAAGATAATTAAACCATATTGGTAAATAGAGTTATAAATAGGCTGTTGGCCCGACTGGGCAGCCTTACATGGAATATGCCACTCAAAAGAAAACACAAAAAAGCTTCACACACCGGAGAAGCTGAAGAGGTCTCAACACCACAATGAAGTAGAACGGCTCCATGTCAAAGGCCAGAGCAATCAGTCCCAGAAAGGCAAAGACTGTCACTGAGAAATCAAAGCTGCAAATACAAACAAATCCAGAGGTGAAGCCATTTGAATGCATGTATGTGTGTGTGTTAGCGCTTGTATGAAAGTGTGTGTCTGTTGTACCTACAGGTTCCACCCTGAGCTGAAATATGTGATGGGACCGAGGCCTGTGATCTTCAACAACACCTCAATTCCATAAACTTCATTCCACCGACACATAAGGAGGACACAAATAATAAAAAAAAAAGTCTTTTTAAGATTTCAATGGAACCCACAGTTATTAAGACATTTACATTCAGAGGATTCACTGATGATTCAATTTTAGACAATTTCCTACTTGTGAGGAAAATAATGTAACTCCAGGGGACGACACGGGTCCATGAGATGCCATCTGTGGGAAGAGAAAAGAAGAAAAGAGTTCCCTGTGAGTCTAATTCAATTGGGTTCACACAGAGAAAACAGTTTCCTGTGATTACAAGCATCTCTGAATTGTGAATTCGTGGAATTATCTGGAACTGCAGCACAGCTGTTCCATTTCCCAAGCAGATCTTACTATTTAGCATGTTTGTTTCCACTAGGATCCAGATGCCATTGACGGCTACTACCAGATCTGTAACAGGTCAAGCATCGGAAAATAGAAAGTATTATCAGACATACTGGAAATATTAGGTGGATAAAGTACACTAAAAGTAAAGTACTAAAGTACACTGTTGAAAGGTTTGGGTGTCAGTATGATTTAAAAAAAATTTAATTACCGATTTATTGAGCAGGATACATTTAGTTGATTAAACGTTGCAGTAAAGACTTATATAAAGGTTATATAATTACAGTGATGTTACACTGATGTTAAAATTACATGCTAAAGATGTGTTTGTAAAACATCCATTAAAAACTGTTCATATAAGAATGATTTCTGAAGGTAATAATTAATGGCTACTAAACATTTGTTTCTTCACATGAATGAATTGTGTTTTAAAACATGAAAATAGTTTAAATTCTGATATTATAAGTTTAAATTATAATATTATATTACTGATATTCTAATATTATTTGAATGATTATATTTAATTATTGCATCCTCAAATAAATGAGTAAAATGTTACTGACCCTCAAACCTTTGAACCGTACAGTCTATAATAATACTGAAAGAACACCAGACGAGAAGTATATTTTATTACTGATCATGTTAGTACCTAAATAAATAGACAACATGTTAGGTATTTAAAGAATTTTGAAATTTAACTTACACATTGCATATTGAAAAGCTTTCGATTTCACAAGTAAATTGATTCCTGTTAAAAAAAAAGCATAAATGATCATAAAAATGAAATAATATGAAAGAAAATATCTGATGTTAACTATTCACAAAGGAATTTGGTCATTGTGATTCAACTGTAAAATACTGAAACTAACACAACACAATAAATTAATATAACAAGGAAGCCCTTAAGACCTTTGAAAATGAGCAATGCAGTGCGAGGGAGATCATCAAACCAGTGCTCTCCACTCCGTCGTGCCTGTAACACACACACACACACGCACGCACACACACACACACACACACACACACACAC
>CAIGQW010000317.1:14977009-14990007 GCA_903798125.1 Danio choprae | reverse complement strand
TCTTCTTGTGTCACCCAGTATTCACCTAAACGAGCTCCCACCATTTTATTGTCATAGCAAGGGTTGACTAGATTCAGCTCATGATAGGTCGGTCTGAGGTGTTGTGGAGTAAAAACTGGGCAATAAGTAAGAATAAATGCATGCTTTCTTTGCTGCAAATCATGCTAACAACATGCTCCTGTGTGATGCATTGTTCAAATTACTGCTGATGACCAGTCAAAGACTGATGAAGAAGCTAGTAATATTAATGAAGAAAAAGCTGGTCAAGACCAGTTTTCAATCCTCCTCTTGCTGAGAGCCAAGGGTCGGCCCTGCAGACAATGCACCAAGCTACCCATGGGGCACCTTCAAAGGGTGGTGACTGGATATGTAATAAAAGAGACAAAGGGAAAGGAGTTAGTAGGGAGTCAAACCTGGAGAAAATTGCTTGGACAACTTCACAAGTGTGGCACCTGGCCAGGTGGGATTACAGCAGCCAAATGTAATGCATTGGCTGGGTATCAAACCCAAGTCAACTGTTTGGAAGTCAGCTTTGCTCACCAATATACCACCAACGCTTGTGGTTACTTTTTCAGATAGAAGTCCTGAAAAACATAGGCAACCCTGTTATTGCTGTCAGCCAAGGTCCCTGGGGTCAGCGCTGCAGACAATGCTGTTGACACTGGATTACATTGCTGACCTGTGTGGGCTGAGGACGTGTGCTCCCTGTATGCAGTTCCTGGTTGGTATACTGAACATTATCGCTAACTGTGGGGTGTGATTCCCTTATGCGTAGAACCTTGTTTCTCTTTTTACTTTTTTGCTGTTGCCTTCCAATCAATGAAAAATGTAACAATCTGCCCACAGTACATCTGTACAGGGGTGGTGCCTGGCCATGTGATAAAAGAACCGATGGGAATGAGTTGGCAAGGAGTCAAACTGCTTGGAAGTCAGCTATGCTGACCACTATATAAACAACGCTTGTGGACATTTGACACAAATGCTGAAAAGGTATGCTTTTAACCAAGGCACAATTTGTTTGCGTCTTGGCAAATAAAGGTGCAGAGAATGGAGCCCAGCCACTGCAACATGCACTGATCTTCCTACAAGTCACATAACAACTTAACAAAGCTGGTACCCAGCCATACTAAATACGGCAGCCAAAGGTTGTGCGTTGGCCAGGAATCAAACCCGGGTCAACTGCTTGGAAGGCAGCTATGCTCACCACCATACCACCAACGCTTATGGTTGTTATTAGCCAGAAGAGCTGAAAAAGACTGCTTTCAACCAAGGCACTCTCTGTTTGGGTATGGCTTCAAAAGACATGTCCAGCATATGGATCCCAACCATCGCAAATGCACTGATCTACCCTTTAGTCATGTGACATCTAAACAGGAGTGAATACATTGGCCAGGAATCTTTTTATAAAAAGCATGTAGAGTACGGATGCCATCTTGTTCTGAGCTTGAGGTTAGATAAAGCATCTGAAATTACAACCTCACCAAAAAAACAGAAATCGATAATTTCACCATGCAGTGACGGAGCACACTTCTTGTGTCACCCAGTATTCACTGTAATGAGCTCCCACCATTTGAATGTCATAGCAAGGGTTGACTAGATTCAGCTCATGGTAGGTCGGTCTGAGGTGTTGTGGAGTAAAAACTGGGCAATAAGTAAGAATAAATGCATGCTTTGTTTGCTGCAAATCATGCTAACAACATGCTCCTGTGTGATGCATTGTTCAAGTTACTGCTGATGACCAGTCAAAGACTGAAGAAGAAGCTAGTAATAATAATGAAGAAAAAGCTGGCCAAGACCAGTTTTCAACCCTCCTCTTGCTGACAACCAAGGTCCTTGGGTCGGCCCTGCAGACAATGCACCAAGCTACTCATGGGACACCTTCAAAGGGTGGTGACTGGATATGTAATAAAGGAGACAAAGAGAATGAGTTAGTAGTTAGTCAAACCCGGAGAAAATTGCATGGACAACTTCACAAGTGTGGCACCTGGCCAGGTGGGATTACAGCAGCCAAAGGTAATGCATTGGCTGGGTATCAAACCCAAGTCAACTGCTTGGAAGTCAGCTTTGACTTGGTAGGACTTGGTTTCTCTTTTTACTTTTTTGCTGTTGCCTTCCAATCAATGCAAAATGTAACAATCTGCCCATAGTACATCTTTACACGGGTGGTGCCTGGCCATGTGATAAAAGAACCAAAGGGAATGAGTTGTCAAGGAGTCAAACTGCTTGGATGTCAGCTATGTTTACCACTATATCACCAACGCTTGTGGACATTTGACACAATGCTGAAAAGGTATGCTTTTAACCAAGGCACAATTTGTTTGCGTTTTGGCAAAAAAAAGGTGCAGAGAATGGAGCCCAGCCATTGCAACATGCACTGATCTACCTACAAGTTACAGAACAACTTAACAAAGCTGGTACCCGGCCATGTGAAATACGGCAGCCAAAGTTTGTGCATTGGCCAGGAATCAAACTCAAGTCAATTGCTTGGAAGTCAGCTATGCTCACCACTTTACCACCAACACTTATGGTTATTTTTAGCCAGAAGAGCTGAAAAAGAATGCTTTCAACCAAGGCACTCTCTGTTTGGGTGTGGCTTTAAAAGATATGTCCAGCATATGGATCCCAACCATCGCAAAATGCAGTGATCTACCCTTTAGTCATGGGACATCTAAACAGGAGTGGATACATTGGCCAGGAATCTGCTTATAAGGCAGCTATGCTCACCACTATAGCACTAATGGTTGTGGACATCCTCTCACAGTAGTGTAGAAAATGTTAAGATTTCAAGCAAGTTTCTTGTGTGGGCCCAGACTTAAAAAGCATGTAGAGTACAGATCCCATCTTGTCCTGAGATTGAGGTTAGATAAAGCATCTGAAGTTACAACCTCACCAAAAAACAGAGATCGATAATTTCACCCTTGTGGATGTTTCAACGCTTGTGGACATTTGACACAAATCCTGAAAAGGTATGCTTTCAACCAAGGCACAATTTGTTTGCGTTTTGGCACTTAAAATGTCCAGAGAATGGAGCCCAGCCATTGCAACATGCACTGATCTACCTACAAGTCACAGAACAACTTAACAAAGGTGGTACTCTGCCATGTTAAATACCGCAGCAAAAGGTTTTGCGTTGGCCAGGAATCGAACCCAGGTCAACTGCTTGGACGGCAGCTATGCGCACCACTATACCACCAATGCTTATGGTTGTTATTAGCCAGAAGAGCTGAAAAAGAATGTTTTCAACCAAGGCACTCTCTGTTTGGATATGGCTTTAAAAGACATGTCCAGCATATGGATTCCAATCATCGCAAAATGCACTGATCTACCCTTTAGTCATGGGAGATCTAAACTGGAGTGGATACATTGGCCGGGAATCTGCTTATTAGGCAGCTATGCTCACCACTATAGCACTAATGATTGTGGACATCCTCTCACAGTAGTGTAGAAAATGTTAAGATTTGAAGCAAGGAGTTTTTTGTGTGGGCCCAGGCCTTAAAAGCATATAGAGTACGGATCCCATCTTGTTCTGAGATTGGCTAATGTGGCTAATGTGTAAGAATGAATGCATGCCTTGTTTGCTGTAAATCATGCTAACAATATGCTCATGTGTTGTGCATTGTTTAAACTACTGCTGATGACCAGTTAAAGATGAAGAAGCTTGGAATATTAATGAAGAAAAAGCTAGCCAAGACTGGTTTTCCACCCTCCTCTTGCTGACAGCCAAGGTCTTTGGGTCAGCGCTGCAGACAATGCACCAAGCTACTCATAGGACACCTTCAAAGGGTGGTGACTGGATATGTAATAAAAGAGACAAAGGGAATGAGTTAGTAGGGAGTCAAACCTGGAGAAAATTGCTTGGACGACTTCACAAGTGGGGCAGCACGGTGGCGCAGTGGTTAGCACAATTGCCTCACAGCAAGAAGGTCGCTGGTTCGAGCCCCAGCTGGGTCAGTTGGCGTTTCTGTGTGGAGTTTGCATGTTCTCCCCGTGTTTGCGTGGGTTTCCTCCGGGTGCTCTGGTTTTCCCCACTATTCCAAAGACATGCGGTGAATTGGATAAGCTATTTTGTCCATAGTGTATGCGTGTGAAAGGGTGTGTATGGATGTTTCCCAGTGATGGATTGCAGCTGGAAGGGCATCCGCTGCGTAAAACATATGCTGGATAAGTTGGCGGACTAAGTCGAAAAGAAAATGAATGAATGAATGAATGACTTCACAAGTGTGGCACCTGGCCAGGTGGGATTACAGCAGCCAAAGGTAATGCATTGGCTGGTTATTAAACCCAAGTCAACTGCTTGGAAGTCTGCTTGGAATGCTTGTGGATATTTTTTCTGATAGAAGTCCTGAAAAAGAGAGGCAACCCTCCTCTTGCTCTCAGCCAAAGTCCCTGGGGTCAGCGCTGCAGACAATGCTGTTGACACTGGATTACATTGCTGACCTGTGTGGGGTGAGGACGTGTGCTCCCTGTATGCAGTTCCTGGTTAGTATAGTGGACAGTATCTCTGACTGGGAATTGATTCCGTTATGCGTAGGACCTTGTTTCTCTTTTTACTTTTTTGCTGTTGCCTTCCATTCAATGCAAAATGTAACAATCTGCCCACAGTACATCTGTACGGGGGTGGTGCCTGACCATGTTGTAAAAGAACCAAAGGAAATGAGTTGGCAAGGAGTCAAACTGCTTGAAAGTCAGCTATGCTCACCACTTTATCACTTACGCTTGTGGACGTTCGACACAAATGCTGAAAAGGTATGCTTTCAACCAAGGCACAATTTGTTTGTGTTTTGGCAAAAAAGGTCCAGAGAATGGAGCCCAGCCATTGCAACATGCACTGATCTACCCTTTAGTCATGGGACATCTAAACAGGAGTGGATACATTGGCCGGGAGTCTGCTTATAAGGCAGCTATGCTCACCACTATAGCACTAATGATTATGGACATCCTCTCACAGTAGTGTAGAAAATTTTAAGATTTCAAGCAAGGAGTTACTTGTGTGGGCCCAGACCTAAAAAGCATGTAGAGTACTGATCCCATCTTGGTCTGAGATTGAGGTTAGATAAAGCATCTGAAGTTACAACCTCACCAAAAAACAGAGATCGATAATTTCACCCTGCAGTGACGGAGCACTCGTCTTGTGTCAACCAGTATTCACTGTAATGAGCTCCCACGGTTTGAATGTCATAGCAAGGGTTGACTGGATTAAGCTCATGACAGGTCGGTTTGACATTTTGTGGAGTAAAAACTTGGCAATGTGTAAGAATGAATGCATGCTTTGTTTTCTGCAAATCATGCTAACAACATGCATCTTTATTTATATGGTTGTGTATAGTGATGTGCAGTGGGTTAAAATGTGTGTGATTACAAAATAGCATGATTAGACCTTGTTTAGTATAGCTGTTAGCCATTACATTGAAATGGACCTTCAGAAAATGCGGTTCATAATAGTTCCAGTCAGATTCAGCAGTAAAGTGTTTTTATTTATTTTATTTTGTGAGATTTTCAGATAAACATTAAAATTCAGTTAAAATTTAGTTCCTGAAGTAAAGTTATATTATATAGAAGTTAAAAAAGGGGATTGATACAGCTTCAGACAGTTATCAATGAGGAATAGATAATATCTATGACACATATCTATGAGTTATGTGGAAATGTGACAAATAGTTATTCTTAAGTTTTTTTTATAGATATTGTTTTATTCATTTCATACTCAAGTTAAAGGAGGTTGTGATGCACAAATGTGGTTAATTTGTTTATGGCTTATTTTATCCTGTGAGAAAGTGATCATAATACACATTTAGATCTGTTTTGTGATGTTAATTGTGAATCAATTTAGAGCCTTTTTGAGAGTGGTTTATATAATAATATGTCAATGTCATGTATTATCTAAACAACTGCACTATAGGACATGTTATTATTTATGACTCTTATGTGTCTGTAGCTGAATCACAAAGAAGCGGTAGTCAGTATATGATTAGCTGCGTTGCAAACACAACTGGCTTGCTCCTTGACAAAACTGTGTTTTCCTATGTGTTTTAACAGAAATAAGTGTGTTGCTACAAGAACGGACGTCGTCTCCTTCTTGAAAGTGTAACAGATGCATTGTTCATATTACTGCTGATGACCAGTCAAAGACTGATGAAGAAGCTAGGAATATTAATGAAGAAAAAGACCAGTTTTCAACCCTCCTCTCGCTGACAGCCAAGGTCCTTGGGTCGGCGCTGCAGACAATGCACCAAGCTACCCATGGGACACCCTCAAAGGGTGGTGCCTGGATATGTAATAAAAGAGACAAAGGGAATGAGTTAGTAGGAAGTCAAAACCGGAGAAAATTGCTTGGACAACTTCACAAGTGTGGCACCTGGCACTTGGGCTCTTGATGCGTTTCGCTTGCTGTTGTAATTGTGTTCCTGAAACTCATTAGTTATGGCAAGAAAGACAATGAGAACCTGTATGTACTTGTTGCAGAATTATTTTTTGCAATATTATTTGGGACAATAGTACAGTTTACCAAGAGGACCAACAAACAATTATTAAGAAATTAATAACTATAGCTTCATACACAAACCCTTGAGCACTCTAGCAGGACATTTAAGACAAACAGACATCAAGATTCAGGATATAAACCTCAACCATGGTTGCTAAAAAAAAAGTTGCAGAATTCGTTGCATGCTGAATGCATGCTGGGTGCCAGCATAGAACAAAATTCACAGCATGCTTTGCATCATGAATAAATTATGCAGTTTAAAGTTCTTAAAATTTCTTTCTTCGTCTTTATTTTATTTTGTTTTGGGGGGTGTAATATTTCAGTAGATTGTCTTGTATTGTTCTGGGTGTTTTTTTATTTGATTTTTATTTTTCATTGTCACCATTGTTGAGATTAAAAGTCTAATTGTTGATGTCTGTGTGTTTTTAAGTTAAGTTTTAAAGCAAACGTTTTCATTGAGAAGGTTGCTTTTAAGCTTGAAATGCCAGTGCTTTCATTTACGTATATTACTCATTTCTCACACATGGCTAACAAGATGTTCAACATATACACAAGTAGGTGAGGGTGGCTTTAAAATCATAGTTAATCTCTTCAGACCTATTCTTATATTTTATTTAGGCTTTTCATGCATCATTAAATATTGTAATTAACACAATTAATTATAGCAACCAAATTAAAAACTAGTGTTAAAATAAGCAGTTGAAGGGCCAAACTAAAGCAGATGCTGACCTCCATCATGGTGATTTCAAATGTACAACAAAATGCTCATTAAGAGCTTTTGTTCACATGACAGAAATAAAGTCAAAGGTCAGTAATAAGTGAAGCTCCTGATGTTTGTGGAGTTGTTTAATAATCTCTGCTGAGATATAGAGAAATAACATTTTTATTGTGTAATTTATTTTATTTTCATTAATTATTATTTTATTTATTGTTTTATTTTCAGTTGATTTCATTTTTGGTTTTGGTTGTAATTTGTGTTGTTTGGTTTTGTTTTTGTTCAGTGGTTCAGGTTCAGTGATTCTGCTTGTTAACAATCATCAATATTACTCAATCTTCCTTTAATTAGACACTCGATTATCTCATTAACTTCATCACTGCCTTAGTGTTCAACCTCTGTAGTGAGGACACTAGTGAGGATTTTGCTCTGGGATATAAGGGGTTAAATGTGTTTGATTTAAAAATACACACTGAGGATTGTATTTTTAACAGAAATATTCTGTAAATTGAATTTACGAATGTAAAATGTTAAAAACAGTAGATTAACCACAGCTGCCAGTATTTTTCCATAAAATCATGGAAAAAAACAGCAAAATACTGTAAAACCGTGTGCAGGATAGTAGTATCTGTGTTCAAGTCCAAGATGAACTAAGGAAATCTGATGTTATGGTGCATCGTCTTTTATTTAAATATAACTGTGTAGTTACTAATGCAGTGAAAATCTGTTTGATAATCGCAATCACACATGAACACAATGCATTTAATGACTTTACATGTTTATAAACTGAACATTGTATCAGTAAATGAAATACGATTATTTTCCATAAATTTAAACAGTTCTATAAAACTTCCGTATTTTTTACAGAAAAATTCTGGCAACCACAGCTGCCGGTGCTTTTCCGTAAATTTAACGGATTTTTTTTAACAGTGTAGTATGTCTAAGAAGGCCAGACTTAAAACATCTTTTTCATTATCTATATGAATGTTAAAATCACCAACCATTAAAATTTTATCTGTGGCCAGAACTATTTTGGATAAGAAATCAGCAAATTCTTTTGTAAAGTCCCTTGGAGGCCTATATACAGTTGCCAATTAAATTGAAATGTATTGTATATGGGAATGCAAAATTGTTATAGACAGCAGCTGGAGTCCTGGAGGCGAATCCAGGTTTCAGTCAGGGCCAGTATCTAAAGATTAAATTGTGTTGCAAATGCTGGAATGAAGTCTGCTTTGTTTACAGCCAACTGACAATTCCATAGACAAATGGAGACATCTTTCTCCATTTGTCTATGGAATTGTCAGTTGGCTGTAGAGGGTGTATGTCAGAGCCAGAAAAAGATTTGATCCGTTCATCTCTCGAGTCCTCGGTTTAACTCGTTTATTCATCACGTGAAAGACAGAAGCCAATCATATGCATTTAGAGCCAGAAAAAGATTTGATTGATTCGTTCATTTCTCGAGTCCTCGGGTTTGAGTTTCTTTTGAGACCATTCACATGCTGTCACATGATGAACGAATGACTCAAAAGCCAGAAGACTCAAAAGGTGAACTAATCATGGCTCCTTTTGACTCAAACTGTGTGCATTGGTTAAGCTTATATGGGACTGTCAGAATGACGTGAATGAACCACTCAAATTTGAAGACCTGTCAGAAGAGGTGAGCATTCTAGTTATGACTTGTTTGTAGTGTGATCAATGTTTGGTGTAGTTTTAGATGAGTTTGGAAGCAACTCATTCATTCATTTTCATTTCAGCTTAGTACCTTTATTAATCTGGGGTCGCCACAGCGGAATGAACCGCCAACTTATCCAGCATATGTTTTACGCAGCGGATGCCCTTCCAGCTGCAACCCATCTCCGGGAAACATCCATACACACACCATGGACAATTTAGTCTACCCAATTCACCTGTACCACGTCTTTGGACTTGTGGGGGAAACCGGAGCACCCGGAGGAAACCCACGCCAACACAGGGAGAACATGCAAACTCCACACAGAAACGTCAACTGACCCAGCCGAGGCTCGAACCAGCAACTTTCTTGCTGTGAGGCGAATGTGCTAACCACTGCGCCACTGTGAGGCCCTAGAAGCAACTCGTAACATTTTAATAATATTTTGGCAAATTGAAAAAAAATTTAGACTCGAAAAAAAGATTTGTTTATTGAGACTCAAAGGTCTGAGTCAGTAAAATGATCCGAACTTCCCATTACTAGACTTCAGCCTGCGGATGCAGCAAAATTGAAACTAGAGCTGCTAACTGTTCCTTAACTACAAATGCTTACCTCTGACTCACATTTAATAACTTGAGTTGCAAATAAGTGCAACTGAAATTTGTTTTTATTTCACTAGGTGAACTAATAATTCCTTTAACAAAAAGTAGCCTAAGAGCACAACACTTGTGCTTTAGAAAACAATTCCAACGGACTAATGGCTTGAATGCAAAGCGCTTATCCTTAATGTCACGGGTCACAGAAGGCAGAGACAAGATTATCGTTATCACAGTGTTTATTAAAACACAAGTTAATCTTCGCACCCACGGTGCTAACAAGCAGTTCATATGAAGAGTAAAACGAGTCAATAGAGTCACTGAATCAGAGCAGATGCAAACGAGTCACTTCCCTTGAGATAGAGCAAGCCGATGACAGGGGTTAGTCTCTGAATAAAAGAAGTAGCAGACAGCCTGGGCGGATGATCGAGACGAGCAGCCGGAGAGAGTTGTGACCATATGAAGTTGATACCGGACGAAGACTGAACGGAGTGGGTGAGTCTTTATGGAGTGGTGGTGATGACGGGAGCAGGTGAATGTGATGAGTGTGCAGGTGAGCGTGATTAGTAATCTGGTGACTGAGTGCGTTGTGTAGTGGCTGGAGAGTGTGAATGGTGAGCAGGGCTGATGGAACGTGCAGGAGGTGTGACACTTAAGAAATAAATAATCCCCACAAGTACTTTCAAATGCAAAAACACTTTCACTTAAGAATTTATAGCTACTTACAAATAGTAATCTATAAATTCAAAACCTTTCAACGCAAAAACACTTTCTCCTAAGCAATAATACTTTACGACTAGTAAACTATAAATACAAACAGTATACAAGATATACAAGTCTATCAGTTCCAACCTTTCCCCTGAAATCCTGGAGACCCATCCACTTAGTTTTCCTGAAACTCCCTTCTCCAGCTTTAACATCACTATTGTTACTATTGACAGTATCTTGAAAATAGTGATGGCAATAACACAACCACTTGCATTCTCAAACCAATCCCAACATCTGGTGTAAAGGGGAGTCTCTCCTCTATATGACCCCTCACTTTAAACATTGTTAATATTTACCACTGGCACTGTCCTTAAAGCCTTTATGGTTGCACCTATTACACCAGTCCTTAAAAAGCCTAAATATGAGAAGAAGACCTGGCTAATTACAGGCCTATCTCAAATGTATCCTTTCTCCACGCAACTCCACTACACTTGTCATGCAACAAGCTATATGAACCTTTCCAGTCAGGGTTGAGAAAGGGACACAGCACAGAGATAGCCTTGGTTCGTGTCATGAATGACCTGCTTGTCTCAGCTGACTCTGAAGCTTCTATTATTTTGCTCTTACTAGATCTCACTGCAGCGTTTAGCACAGTTTTTTGGCACATGTCACTCTATACTATTAAATAGGCTTGAGAGATGGCTTGGAAAGACTGGCACCATACTTAACTGGTATAAATCTTATTTTTTGAATAATTTTCAATTAGTGGTGATGGGACATAATCAATCTGAAATCGGACAGGTCTGCCATGGTGTCCCTCAAGTGTCTGTCTTGGATCCCATTCCTTTTAACATTTATTATTTAATTAATAATAAATTCTTAGACTACGGGCACTTTTACGTCCTTCTGTCATATATCAAAAAAAAAAAATATATATAATATATATATATATAATTTTGTTCAAATTCCTCTTTCTTTGTCAAACTAACAATAAAATTTCATTTCAATCTTTCTTTTCGGCACAGTCGCCACAGCAGAATGAACCGCCAGCTTATCCAGCATATGTTTTACGCAGCGGATGCCCTTCCAGCTGCAACCCATCACTGGGAAACATCCATACACACTCATTCACACACATACACTACGGACAATTTAGCTTACCCATTTCTTCTGTTCCACATGTCTTTGGACTTGTGGGGGAAACACCCGGAGGAAACCCACGCGAACATGGGGAGAACATGCAAACTCCACACAGAAATGCCAACTGACCCAGCCAAGACTCGAACCAGCAACCTTCTTGCTGTGAGGCGATTATGCTACCCACTGCGCCACCACAATCAAATTTCTATTTCTATTATATCATATTATTCAGCCTCTTTTTAGGTGTCAAAATCACTGTTTTCTCCTTGTCAAACACTCAGACTTTTAAACTTCAACAATGAAAATAAAATGTAAAAATATTAAATATAAATGTATCTTAATTAAGCACTAGTGAAATAATAAAAAATTATAGTATTTAATGTGAGACTACTATCAATGTTATTTCTTATACAAAATATAGCTGTCACACAGTATCAATGTCATTTCCACCACAACTCTGTAATGTCCCTTTAGAAAGTTTGTGTGGTAGTTTAGGTGGTTTCTATAAAAATTAATAGTGACATCAGATGCAGGGAATAAAAATTTTTATCAACACAGATAAAAATCAAAATAAATATTGCTTGATAAGGTAATATATTTATTCTACGTCATTTCTAAACATGCTGTACCTTCAAGGGTGTTTTAAAAAAGCAAACAAAATTAAGGTAAATAAGAGTATTTCGTATACATCAAATGCTAGCTAATATGTGAAGCTATCTTTAATTTTTTCACAATAAACTGTAGAAATGCCATTTCCACCACTGTCATTTCCACCACACTGCCCCCTGTGGGGCTGAGTTGTACACCTGTCACACTCTAAAATTTTATATTGATTTGAGTTGAGCACCTCAACTCTCCTGTTTACACCAAAACTGTTGGTGGGGAGCTCCACAGGGTCAATATACATGGCTGGCTGCTATAGCCAAGCCTTTGGTCACTCGTGCCAATGCTAAATGTGGGTTTCAATGATGTCAGTAGCCAAAATCTTGGGCTGTAGACAATGTGAAACATGCATTGTTTTCTGATGAGTCCACTTTCACTTTCTTTCCCACATCTGAGAGAGTTATGGTGTGGAGAAGCCCCAAAGAAGTGTACCACCCAGGCGGTTGCATGCCCAGAGTGAAGCATTGGGGTGGATCAGTGATGATTTGGGCTCATTATCATGGCATTCCCTAGACCCAATACTTGTGCTAGATGGGCACTGGGTCACTGCCAAGGACTACCCAACCATCCTGGAGGACCATGTGCACCCAATGGTTCAAACATTGTACCTTGAAGGGTTCGTGTATCTTTTGGTCATTGGAATTTCATTTTAGAAATGGATATTGAAAAAAAAAAAAGATTTTGATTTTCGTTTTAAAAACCCAAAATCAAAAATTAAAATATGAGGCGATTTTCTTTTTCATGGTGAAAAACAAAAAAGCTAAATTAAAAAATCATTTGATTTAAATTTTTTATTTTGAATAACAAAAAATAAAATCACCAGAAAACAAAAACGAATAAAGACTTGTTTTTTATATTCCGAAACCAGATAGGCTGACTCATTCACAGTGACGCAATGCTGCCATACACAGACTATGCTATAGGCTATTGATTTTTTTTCCACTTAACAATGTTATAAAACGTATTAAAACGTTATAATTGTAACGCCCGGAGGGCGGAGGATGACATCACGAGAGGGAGACGGAT
>CAIGQW010000317.1:14917235-14976609 GCA_903798125.1 Danio choprae | reverse complement strand
ACTGTGCAGGACTTGTATCTGTCATTCCTGAGATGAACTAACGCTGTATTGACCACAAAAGAAGGCCCTACAACATACTAATGAATTATTGTGGTCTAAAACCAGGCCTTTCAGTTTCATTGTCCAAACCCCTGTAGATGTGTAATACTTTTTATTTTAAAATTAATTTAAGTAATATTTGAATAATAATCAGTTATTCACAGTATGCACTGTTAGTTTGCATGTTCCTCGTGTTCACATGGGTTTCCTCCGGGTGCTCCAGTTTCCCCCACATTCCAAAGACGTGCTATAGGTGAATTGGGTAAACAAAATTGGCAGTAGTGTGTGAATGTGAGAGTGTATGGGTGTTTCCCAGTACTGGGTTGTGGCTGGAAGGGCATCCACTGTGTAAAATATATGCCGGAATAGTTGACAGTTCATTCAGCTGATGAATAAGGGACTAAGCTGAAGGAAAATGATTGATTGCTTTTCTACATTAATGTTGATTCATTTTCATTTCTACAACACCCTGATAAATTTCCATTTATCCCTTATTTTCAGCTGATAAATAAGGGACCCGTGATAAATAAGGGACTAAGCCAAAGGAAAATGATTGATTGCTTTTCTACATTAACATTGATTCATTTTCATTTCCACAACACCCTGTCATTTCCATCACCACACATATTTAAAAAAAATATTTAAAAAGTTCTCATCACAAAATTTATTCACAATTTATGAGTTCATGGTCTATTTAATATACAAATTTAAAAATTCTATTAAGCTCTTACTCAAATCAATATAAAATTGTAGAGTGTGACAGGTGTACAACTCAGCATTTGGTCCTAAGGGACTAATTTATTACATTTACAAATTATAGTTATTGTACATTGTAGAAAAACTGGCTAAACTAGTTACAAATAGAATCTTAGACAATTTTTGAGTGCCATAATTTATTTCATTTTTAAATGACAGCTGTATATTGAGAAAATGACATTTGTTCATTTCACTCCTGAAAATCTTTAAAATATTAACAATTTCTCTTCTTATCCAAGTTTGTCTTCTTACAGATCTTAAAACTAGACAAATGTTATGAGTAATTTTATACAAATGTTGAATGGCTATGTTACATGACTTTTGAACAAGGCTAAAAGTGCCCGTTGTTGAAGAATTGCCCGTAAATGCTTCCACTGGGGCAAATCCTCAGCAAATATGGACTAGGATACCTCTTTTATGCTGATGATACCCAAATCTATATCAGATCCAAATCCAATCTGTTTGTTACTGGAAATTTAAATGTGGATGCACCACATTTGTTTTAAACTGTTCTAAAACAGAGGTACTCCTTATTGGCACACCAGTAGCAACTCTCAAAGATAGCAAGTTTAAATTGAATTGGGATAATACAGTTGTTTGTCCATCTACCCAAGCATGTAACCTTGGTGTGATTTTTGACTAGTCTCGTATATCAAGGGCATTACAAAATCTGCTTTTCATCATCTGAGTAATATTGCAAAAATTAGATCTTACCTCACTCTATCTGATGCTGAAAGACTTATTTGTGCATTTGTTACTTCCAGGATTGACTATTGTAATGCACTTTTTGTTTGTTTACCTGCTAAATTAATCAAATGGCTGAAATACATTTAAAACTCAGCAGCACGCATACTCACACACACTCCACCATGGCAACATCACTAGTGTGCTTTATAGCTTGCATTGGCTCCCAGTTTAGTCGCGTATCATTTTTAAAAACACTCACACTTGCATATAAAACTGTACATGGTACAGCTCCTTCCTATATCTGTCTCATTGTTAGTACATACCTTCCTGTTCACCGCCATTTGCACATTCGCTCACTCTTCATCAGCCACCCTGTAGATTAAAATCAATGGGGGAGAGCCTTCTCTGCACCCAGGTTATGGAATGCTCTCCCTTATTCTTTAAGAAATGCTTCCACACTAGCTAGTTTTAAGAATATGTCAAACTCAAAAACTTGCATTTTTAGATTCTTGATCATTCTAATGTTTTTATATTTTATAATTTTCTTATGTTGAATCCTTGTATTTTATTGCATGTTTGATTTTCTCTGTTGTTGTTGCGCTTTTGTTTTAGAAAAGCACATTATAAATAAAATGTATTATTATCATTTTTCTTTTTATTACTGAACAACTACCTGCAGCATGCTGGTTTTCCACTGGGATCTGAGTTTGTGCAACAATTCTCTGCTGGGCTGCGAACCCTGGATGGTTCATATCTACACCTTATCACCCCTGGATTATTTGCTACACCTGCGAGGTTTCTCTCCTGCCCTCGCCGTGGTGGCACGAATCTTCCCAATCTCCGCCCACTGTGCCATGAAACACCGTCAGATGTAACTACATCCAAGTTGAAGATTGCCCTCATCACTGGTAAGTAAAACCCTTATCCTAAATGACTTCTTTACTTTGCAAGTGCTAGATTTCCCTTGCATCCCTGAAACTTGGTCTAAGCCTGGTGAGTCATTCCCGCTATCTAAATTGGTCCTGCCCCACATACATCGGGCCATAGCGGGAGATCACAGCTGCATCCTTGCTGCAGTCCACAGCTTGATAGCGTAGTTGACGATTGCCTACACCTCCCCCTACCCTAAACCCAACTGTCACAGTAGCATGGGCGTTACCTTAGTGGGCGGTACAAGGTCCACTATGTAGTTGACGATCGCCTACACCTCCCCCTACTCTAAACCCAACCGTCACAGTAGCATGAGCGCTACCTTAGTGGGCAGTACAAGGTCCACTACGTAGTTGGCGATCGCCTACATCATCAAGCTGCAGCGAGGACATCTTGCATCGCGGTGACATTGCTACTGTTTAAAAAAGGTGCATTTCGCTGTCACTCTTTATCTACTTGCTCATATAACAGTTTTGAGGTGCAGCTCTTTCAGTTAGTTTTAGTTTATCCCGTTACAGTTGCTTTAATTTATCGTCATAATAAGTATAAGAACTTTCTTGGAGCTTGCTGTTTTAATTGGGTACTTAGTTACCAGACATGAGAAAATACACTTGTTGGGTGATTTTACCATTCATGTATGTTGTCCTTTTTTAAAAAAATTTTATTTTTTATTTTTATGAGTTTTTTGACTTTACATAATGGGTCTCTGATCCTACACACATTTTTGGCCATACACTTGATTTGATTTTAACTCAGGATTTTCTGTTTCTAATATTGAAATTAGTAGTGCAACCTTTTCTGATCACAAGCCAGTTCTTTGTACTGTATCTCTAAAGGGTAAAATTCTTAGAAATCCATCACTGGCATGCCCAACTCATTCTCTCACCCAACAGTCTACAGAAGAATTTTCTGTAGCTTAAAATGAAGTACACAACTCATTGGAGCTGGACTCTACTCTCTGTAATTTGGATGCTGACGCACGTCTTAATCTTTTTATTTCTACTTGTGCCAATATTATGAAATTTATTGCCCCCTTGAAGTATAAAAACCATAAGCCCACACCTGTGCCCTGGCACACAGAAACTACTCGGACCCTGAGATGGATGTGCAGACAAGCTGAACACAAATGGAAGGAGAGGCTGCAGATTTTTTAGGATCTTATGAGGAATTCACACATTAAATTCACTTCACAATAGAGGTGGATTTGCATCATGTGAGGGGCTTCTGTTTGCCTGCTGACTTTAGTTTTGTTGCTAAATGGGCTAACATGGATTTTATCGAGAGAGTAGCTGTAGTTTGTGCTTTAGGAAGGCTGATAAATGGTGTAGATTCATTCGGGGCCATGTCTGAGTCCATTAGAACCTTTCAGAGGTGCACCCAGCTCTGTGAGATGGGATACTCCTTCTGAAATGGTACCTGGATGACGGACGCTTTGAGCGGTACTTCCAACAGATGCGGTCCCAGTGTGATGAGCTTTTGTACAGTGTCGACAGGAGGATTTCCCCTCGGGACACCAACAACAGGTACTACGTCATGATCACGCCCATACAAAAGCAATCTCCTTATTGGTTAATGCAACACGGATGTCCACCAAAGTTCAGATTTTCAAATGCGCAAAACAATTCAATTCAAGTTTATTTTTATAGCGCTTTCTACAATGTAGATTGTGTCAAAGCAGCCTAACATGTTCTAGTAAAGTCCAGATTTCAGAGTTGAAGTTTAGTTCAGTTCAGTTCAGTGTGGTTTAGGTTTCACTGCTGAAAGTTCAAACACAGAAGAGCAAATCCATCGAAGCGCAGCTCCACAAGTCCCGATCCGAGCAAGCCAGTGGCAACAGTGGTGAGGAAAAAAACTTCACCAAATTGACGAAGTAAAGGGAAAAAAAAACCTTGAGAGAACCAGGCTCTGTTGGGCATGACCATTATTCTTCTGGCTAAACTTTCTGTGTTGAGCTGCAGTCTATGGACATCCAGAAGCTGGATGTCCATCGTGGAAAGCTGCAGGTGTGGTTGGGCACCGGCGGGAGGTCAGGCTGGCCCACAGGATCAAACGTAGACTTGTTTGTCACAATGGCCTTCAAGGAATCAGTCTCATGCACTCCATTCCTCCATGACCACCACAGCATTAGCTTGGGATACGGCCTGGTCCAGGATACCTTTGGATAATCTCTTCACAGGTCTAGGATCACATCAAATCGCGCTGCATAGTCTGTAGGGGCCTCGGGATGAGTACCCCCAGGTGGAAATAGAAAATAAAGAAAATAATTAGCGTAGCTACTGTTCATAGTGTATTTAAACGAGATGCAAAAAATGGATTGTTATAGATGAAAATAGCAGTTATATAAACATAAAGCATATGAGAGTTTCTAACACAATGTCTGGTGCATTAAGACAGGAGGAGTGTGTTCTACAGGTGGTTGTCAAGCCAGCTCACCTGTGTGAAGCACACTCATGCATCATACCGTTATGCAATGCATTGAGTGTATGGTTTACTAAAAAGATAGGTCTTTAATCTAGTTTTAAACTGAAAGAGTGTGTCTGAGCCTCAGACATTATCAGGAAGGCTATTCCAGAGTTTAGGAGCCATAAATGAGAAGGCTCGACCTCCTTTACTCGACTTTGCTATTCTAGGTACTACCAGAAGTCCTGAGTTTTGAGATCTTAAAGAGCGGGTTGGGTTGTAGCGAGACAGAAGGTTGGTTAGATAAACAGGAGCTCGATTTAAAACTTTTTAGGTAAGAAGCAATATTTTGTAATCAATACGGAACTAAACAGGTAGCCAGTGTAAGGAGGATAAAATTGGGGTGATATGATCATATTTTCTAGACCTGGTAAGAACTTTGGCAGCTGCATTTTGTACTAGCTGAAGTTTATTATTAGAGGATGCTGGGCAACCAGCGAACAGAGCATTACAGTAATCCAGCCTAGAGGTCATAAAAGTGTGAAATAGCTTTTCTGCATCCGAGATGGATAACATATTTCGTAATTTAGCGATATTTCTCAGATGAAAGAAGTCAGTTTTTGGGACATGGCAGATATGATTTTCAAAAAAAATTGCTGTCTAATATAATGCCCAGATCTGTTACAGTAGAGCTAATGCTAACTTTGTATCTCTCTAATTGCAGGTTGAGTTGTGAGATATGTTGTGTACAGGATTTAGGCCCAATAAGTAATAATTCTGTTTTGTCTGAATTTAAGAGAAGAAAATTGCTGGTCATCCAGTCTTTAACATCTTTAATACACTCAGTTAGCTTAGACAGTTCAGATGTCTCATTAGGTTTTGTTGAAATCTATAATTGGGTATCATCTGCATAGCAGTGAAAGCTGATCCCATGTCTTCTAATAATGTCTCCCAGGAGTAGCATGTATATAACATAACGTAAACAGCAAAGGGCCTAAAACTGATCCTTGAGGCACCCCATACTTTACTGGCCTGGTTTGTGAAAGTTGTCCATTTATATTGACAATCTGGTAACGGTCAGTTAAGTATGACCTAAACCATTGTAGAGCCTGTCCCTGGACACCTGTAGAATTTAAGCGATCTATGAGAATATTGTGGTCGATGGTGTCAAATGCAGCACTAAGATCAAGTAAAACTAATAACGACCCTTGGTCAGCAGCTAAGAGTAAATTGTTGGTTATTTTCACTAATGCAGTTTCTGTACTGTGATGGGGCCTGAAACCTGACTGAAACACTTCAAAAACATTGTTCATCTGCAGAAAGGAGCATTATTGGGCAGCAACTACTTTTTCTAGTATTTTAGACAAATGGAAGAGTTGAAATAGGCTTATAATTAGCTAAGTTGCTGGGGTCCAGTTGTGGTTTCTTAATAATAGGCTTAATAACAGCTAGCTTAAAAGGATTTGCAACATGGCCTAAAGATAAAGAAGAGTTAATAACATTAAGAAGAGGTTCTCCTTCTACAGGTAGCAACTCTTTCAGTAATTGTGTTGGAATTGGGTCTAACATACATGTAGCTGGTTTAGAACCATTTATAAGTTTATCTAGCTCTTCCTGTTCTATCATTTTGAAGCACTGAAGATTATTTTGATTCAGTGGAATGTTTAATGAATCTGAAGTATAATGTGGTGGAGAAAGTTTAACATCTTCTATTTTCTGTCTGAAGCCTTCTATTTTATCACTGAAAAAATTCATGAAGTCATCACTACTAATTTGCGGTGGGATATTTTGTTCCAAAGATGACCAATTATTTGTTAATTTACCAATGGTGTTAAATAAGAATCTAGGATTGTTATGATTATTTTCTATCAGTTTGCGGAGGTGCTCAGCCCTGGCGGATTTTAGAGCCCTCCTATAGCTGGACATACTATCTTTGTTCGCAATTCTAAAGACTTCTAATTTAGTTTTTTCCACTTACGTTCCAGGGCACGAGTTGCTGTTTTGAGAGCGCGAGTATGACTGTTATACCATGGTGTAGTATTATTCTCTCTAGCCTTTTTTAATTTGATGGGTGCAACAGTATTTAGTGTGTTAGTAAAGATAGCATCCATACTGCTGGTTACTACATCAAGGTCATTTGCGTTCGCGGGTACATTTAGAAATAGAGATAGATCAGGTTAGTTATTAGTAAATTCGTCCTCAGTGGATGGGACAATAGTTCTACCAGGACCATATATCTGTGCAGATCTGCTAATTTCAGGTAAACACAGCTTATATAATAAGAGGTAGTGGTCTATTATATATTCAATTTATGGTATAATGTCTACACCAATGACCTCAATTCCATGGGACAAAATTAGATCTAATGTATGCTTTAACGTATGCAACTTTTTGGACCAACAATGTTTTGCTTTATCCCAAGTCATTGTAGTAAATCTGTAAACGCGAGCCCTAATGTATCGTTAGCGTCATCTGTGTACGTTAAAGTCTCCTACAATTAGTATTTTATCAGTTTTAACTAGTACATCAGAAATAAAATCTGAAAATTCTTTTAGAAAATTGACATAGGGTCCTGGGGGTTTATATATGGTGATTAAAGTGAGAGATTTTTTTCATAATATCCGTAAGCATAACATTAAGTGCCAATACTTCAAAAGAGTTAAACATCAGTCCGTTTCTCTGATTAACGTTAAGAATATCACTAAAGATTGATGCAACTCCACCACCACGACCAGTCTGACGAGCCACATGCTTGTATAAGAATCCTGAAGGAGTTGCTTCATTTAAGCTAACATAGTCATTTTGTTTCAGCCAGGTTTCAGTGAGACAGAGTGTATTAAGATTTTTGTCTGTTATTATTTCATTTATTATAAGTGCTTTAGATGCTAGTGACCTGATGTTTAGTAGACCAAGCTTTATAAAATGTCTATTTTCACTTTTTTGCAGTTTTTCTGGTTTGATTCTTAATAGATTTTTCTAGAGCACATAGTAGTTTTATTTCTTAATCTAATAATACGAGGAACAGACACAGTCTCTATGGGGTTAGCCAGCTATGCATTACTGTGATTTAAGTGTGGCAAGCAATAGTCTATATGGCTAAAATGTGAATTTTCACTTACTAGTCAGACAGAACGTAGCATCCTGTAGATGTTTTCCAACAGGAGTTCAGCTCCAGCTCTGCTCGGGTGCATGCCATCAGGAAGGAAAAGCCTAGGACGCTCCCATAAAAAATTCCGGTTATTGGCAAAGAGCAACTTCTGTTCTTTACACCATGTTAAAAGCCATTCATTCAGAGCACTTAAATCATGCTGCTTCATTCATGCAAATCACATAATTCGCTAAATATTGTTGTGGGATGTCTATTTGCATCTTTTCATTGACTTAACATGTAAATCACTCATGCTTGATGCCTCATCTGCGTCTGGTGTGAACGCACCATTAGCCGTTTAAAACCTTCAGTCTGCCCTCAGCATATCATTCCTTTTTTCTTTAAACAAATTATGGATATAGTTGGTCCTGGTCTGCTACTGGTTTTAAACAAATGCTTGTCTACTTGTCTTAAAACCAAACCTCGATTCAGCCTCTTTTTTTCAAATTTTTGGCCTATTTCTAATCTAACTTTTATGTCAAAGATCCTTGAGAAAGTTGCTTTGACTCAATTACAAACATATCTGACTTCCATTTCTTACACAACCCCATACCGTGACAGACCCTGGCTTTTGGACTTGTTACTGGTAGCAGTCTGGATGATCCTTTTCTTGGGGCATGGTGTCCATTTCTCACCAAAAAGTACCTGAAATACTGATTCATCTGACCACAGTACACGTTTCCACTGTGTGATGGTCCATCCCAGATGCCCAGAGAAGTTGACGGCGCTTCTGGACACTGCTAACATAGGGCTTCCTTTTGGCACTGTATCGTTTTAACTGGCATTTGTGGATGTAACTACATATTGTAGTACATGACAAAGGTTTGCCAAAGTAGTCCTGAGCCCATGTGGTGATATCGCTTATAGATAAATGACAATTCTTGATGTAGTGCCACCTGAGGGATCAGAGATCAAGTTGTTCAGCTTAGGCTTGTGCCCTTGTCCTTTACGCACTAAAATTCCTCCAGATTCCTTGAATATTTTAATTATGTTATGCACTGTTGAAGGTGAAATATCCAAATGTCTTCCTATCTTTCTTTGAGAAACATTGTTTATAAACATTTCAATAATCTTCTCATATATTTGTTGGCAAACTGGCGATCCTCGGCCCATTTTTGCTCCTAAAGGACTAGACCTTTCTTGGATGCTGCTTTTGTACCAAATCATAATTACACTCACCTGTTGACATCAGCGGTTTCAAATGACATCATTTAGCCAATTTACCTGATTACTAGCCCTGTACTGTCCCAACGTTTTTTGAAATGTGTTGCAGGAACCAAAATTGGAATGTGTTTATTTTGAAAAAAAAAAAATAATAATTAAATCATGAGGAACACATTACATAATGTGTGTTGTATTATCTGCAATGAAATTCAATCAAAGTAAATGTAAAAATCACAACTTCCTTTTTTTTTTTTTTTTTGCATTTTTCATACAGTCCCAACTTTATCTGATTTGGGGTTGTACGAATGCTTCATAAACATTGGTCATTGTCACTTATCTTTTAGTTGTTTGCCCTTTTCTGATGTTTTTGCATGGCCATTAACTAAAAAAAAACTGCTGCATATGCTAGCATAAAACAACACTGAACATTTAAAATGCTAAGGAGAAAGCTCATTGGCTGCTGATGCGACAGTAACCAATCTCCTGAATCATGCAGTTAATGACATAAAAGCAGGTTATCTTCAGAGAGTAAGTTGCTATAGTTACATACCCTGAAAGTCATCTTTAATTTCGGAATCTTACACTTACCTGGGTATGTCACATTTCCCGCTTCTGGAATACCCTCCAAGTGGACCAAACCAAGGTTAGTTAAATGTTAGGTTAGTTAAGAAAAACTATTACCTTTTTTTGAGAAAACAAATGTTTTTGTTATCAGTGTGACAACACACCTTAATGCTTATTGCTTATTGACTTAAACAACTATGCATTGTTCTCTTCTAAAATGTTTGAATTTGTAACTCTTGTTTTTTGGGGTATATTTCTATAAGTAAATTATAAAAATGCATTTTTATAAGTATAATATATAAGTAATGCATGTTGAATGTAAAAAGAAATATCTTTGGAACCTTGTTTAGATAATGTTACAAACAGCAAAACATTAAAAACCACAAATAATTATAAAAGTAGAACATTCAAGCTTAAAAGTATTATGAAAGTGGACATTTTGAATCTAATGGTACAGTACGTTTATTGAGCTAAAAGTGCTAGCCTCATGAATTGAAATCTGAATTCCTGTATTAAAATCCCATTTTTTGTCTACTTTGGAAAATATAATAAATGACACGTATAACAGACAAAGCTACACTTCCGATATTCAATTGTCAAAGCAAGTTTTTGAGTTCTTTGAACTGAAGCTATGGTTGAAGGTTCGTCAACAGTTATTTAGAAATGAAATGGACTTTTGTGCACTCTGAAGGGGGCAGTAGATCCAAATAATTCTTCAGTAATGTAGGATACATGCAGCAGAACCATGGTATCAAGACAGGAAGCATGCTTTTATTGGTGCATTGCATACTTCCCTTTACAGCGATGGCTGACTGAAACATCAGCCTTTTTTCCTAGACTGTAATCACCAGCATCTCATGAAAAGCCATTCAGAGCACATCATTTTGGAGAGGTTGCCATAGAAACCATATAGTAGCAGAGCACAGACGAACACAGCAATTTCCTTTCACACTGTGTCCTCAAATGAAATGGGGAAAACAGCAACAATACAAGACAGAAGAATACACAAGGAGAAAATAGATGCACACATACCATCTCTTAGGATTTTTTTTCTGTTTTTTTAAATAAATTACAATGCAGTTTTTTTTTTTTTTTTTTTAAAATATAGTCAAAATAAATAATCTGATGGTCTTCTCTCATACAATTTTTAACTTCTCAGTTTTGCATAAAAAAAAAAAAAAAAAAGGACAACAAAACACTCACATCATAAACTTACATACATATATATAAAATTTGATTTCTGACCATAAAAATAATATTAAATAAATTAAACACAACAGGAACACATTTACAATTTCCAATTATTCGTTTTCCTTCAGCTTGGTTCCTTATTTATCAGGGGTTGCCACAGTGGAATGAACCGCCAACTATTCTGGCACAAGTTTTACACAGCGGACACCCTTCCAGTCGTAACCCAGTACTGGGAAACACCCATACTGTCACGGTCACAGAAGGATACGTTTACAAGGTGTTTATTAAAACACAAAGCAGGTCTTCGCACCATAGTGCTAACAGGCACATCAATGTAAACAGTCACAGTGAGAAACAGTCACTTCCCTTGAAGTCAAGCAAACAGGTAACAGATGTTAGCATCGATGATAGGAACATCCGTGGATGACTTGATAGAAGATCAGGAGGAGCACAAGGAGAGTATAACCATGCGAAGATGCTTCCAGCTGATGGGTGAACAGGATGGGTGAGTTTATATAGTGTGTGTGTGATGGCTGGAGCAGGTGAGTGTTGTTAGTGCACAGGTGAGTGTGATCAGTAATCAGGTGACTGAGTGCGGTGTGTAGTGGATGGAGAGTGTGAATGGTGACTGGGGCTGATGGAACGTGCAGGGGGTGTGACACATACACTCTCATATTCACTCATACACTAAGCCCAGTTTTGTTTACCCAATTCACTTATAGTGCATGTCCTTGGACTGAGGGGGAAACCTGGAGCACCCAGAGGAAATTCCAACTGGCCCAGCCGGGACTTGAACCTCCTTGCTGTGAGGCGACAGTGTTATGCACTAAGCCACCGTGCAGCCAATTTCCAATTAATTCAAGTTTTTTTTAGTTGATATAAATGCAGAAAGTTTTAAAGATCCATTAAATGCAGGCACACAAAAATGCCAACTGGTCCAGCCTGGACTCGAACTAGCGACCTTCTTGCTGTGAGGTGACAGTGCTAACCAATGAGCTACCGCGCATCCAATTTCCAATTAATTCAATGTATTTTTAGTTGATATAAATGCAGAGCGTTTTTTAAGATTCGTTAAATGCAGGCAGACTGGTGCCACCTGTAGTGAAGACAATTTTAATGGTAAAATTGATTTAAATTGTCATTTTGTTTTATTATTATAAAGCGGTCACTTTGCTTGTGCTTGGAGCTCTGTTGAGTGGATTTTTATCCATTTTTTATGTATAAAATACATTCTCTACCATCTTCCTTTTTTACAAACATGAACATACCCTTCATACTATTTTACAACTAAATCTACTCCAAACATCTTATCACTAATTTTATCTAATTTCTTTAGTATCTGCTTCTAGCTTTACCCTGCTAGCATCACTAGCTAGCTAGAGTATTGTTATGGAATATCCCATTGATGCTTCATGCTGTTTAACAATTATTGTTTTACTCTCTATAAAGTCACACTTGTGTGTCACCTTTGAGTGCAGGTGAAGAATCAGTGGAGGCACTGGAGCTGGAGGCAGTGAAAGCACAGATCCATGAACTCCAGATGAAATTAGTCTATTTGACAGTTGTCCACACGGTCTGTCACTCACTCATCTGCGGTAAGTTTGCGGTAGAATATCAACATTGCTTTTATCTCAACTCTCTGTTTCTCTGTCCAGGCCCAGCGCACCTGAGATCCCCTGGGTGCAGCATCGATGTTCATGTTAACAATGTTTCTGCAAAGGTACCCCCAATCTTGAATGCTTGCAAGGCATTGGAGCTGTCATCCCAGATGCGGGGGTGAATGGCATCAGGCTATGGTAGACAGAGATCCTGAAGAGGGTTTTACAGTACTCTGATAGGAATGGTTTATCATACTTCGCCAATGACACAGATCATAATTTCAGGACTGCTTCCCATGTACTAACAAGGACACAAATTTGCTCAAAATGAATGATTATTAACAAGAAAAACAGAAGCCTCTCTTTGTTAATAATTGGAATTTTTTCTGGCAGCATGGCTTTTCCGTGCTGATGGTCTGCACCTTGGCAGAGGTGAAGCTGATCTCCTGTTAGACAACATCTCCAGGATGTTTTCTGCCATCTGACTTGTTATTATAGCTAGTAAACTCTATATAGCTTTATAAACTCTTTTGCTTGTCCACTTTAAATCACAATAATGTGTATCTGACTCACCACAAAGAACCTGTGTTTGTTTAGCAAATAAGCAAAAATAGATATTTTTTAAAGTTTTGTCTTCTAAACATCTTAGTGCACTCTGACATACTGAAACCTGGTTTAATGAAATTACTATATTAATTTAAATATAACTACACCTTCAGGATATGTTTATATTCAGGAGCCTCATCAGACTTGTTTTGGTGGTGGTGTTGGAATAATCTTTAGTAATATTCTTACTGTTACTCAAAGAAACTGACTTATGTTTTATTCTTTTGAAAATGTTATGCTTTCAGATATTCAGAAATAAATCCATGTTATCTCACTCTTTAATCAACATTTATAGACCACCATGACCCTTTGTCAGGGTAAAATACATATAAAATATTAATTGTGGGTGGTGTCAACATCCACATAAGTGACACAAATGGTACATTAGGACTCGCGTTTAAAGATTTATTACAATTACTTAGGATAAAGCAAAATGTCATTGGGCCAATCTATTGCTCATACCATACATTAGATCTAATTTTATCACATGGAATTGAGGTCATTGATCTAGATATTATACATCAAAGTGATGATGTAACAGATCACTACCTCTTATTATATAAGCTGTGATTACCTGAGATTAGCTAGTTCGCACAGAGATATTGACCTGGTAGAACTATGATTATATTCACTAAAGACAAATTTGTGAGTAATTTATCTGATCTTTCTTTATTTCTCAGTGCACAACTAATCCAAATAACCTTGACATAGTAATGAGAAGTATGGGTGCTATGATAACTAGCACATAAAATACTGTTACCTTCGACAAATTAAAATTGGCTAGAGAGAATAAAACTACAACATGGTAAAACAGTCACTCTTGCAACTCTAAAAATAGCAACTCGTACCCCTTTTCACACATAAAAGATTTCAGAAAACAAATAGCAGATGTTAAACCTTCTTTACCATCTTATAGCCCATATTCATTAAACACTCAACTAAATCAGAATAATTTACAGTGCTTCAAAATCATAGGACAGGAAGAACTACATAAAATTATCAATACGTCTAAATCTGCTCCAATGAATATTACCCAAATTCCAAAAATTACTCTATTTCAACAAAATTATTTAAAGAATTGTTGCCTGTAGTACCAGCATTCCCATGTAAAACCTCTTTTTAATTAAGACTCAATCAGATCCAAAACCTGTGAAGAGATAATGCCAACCCTATGAGAACTTGAAGAGATGATGCCCACCCTCCGAGGACTTTGACAACAGCATGAACACTTCAAATACACATACATATACAAATACACTTGATTGAACAGGTATTATACACATAGACGTCACCTTTTTGGAAGGACACTATATATATATATATATATATATTTATAACTGCAGGTTAACTGTGTTTATATTGCTATATACAACTGCTTAACTGCAGTCAAACCAAAATACCAAACTACTGCAGGAGAAAAATTTTGCTAGCATCCAAAGGCAAAGGCGTACCTGCAGCTAAAACACATTTGACTACACAGAAGTCTCACAGTTGGGAAGACCCTTTGGCTCACAGGTGTGTATTTTACTCTTTTTGGAAAAACTGTCTCTATTACCAGACTGGCTGTTGTTGATTGGATCATTATTCATTCCTTTAGCCCTTTTTAAGGAACATACTAGCTTGTTAATTACCAGAGTGGCATTTTCAGGGGGTTGACACTTGGTACCAATGTATCCCTCCTCACCGCACCAGTAGCAAAAGTAGTCATCTTTGATTCTTAAAAGCTTGTGTTTTGACAAACTTGAAACAAGTATTGCAGTAACTGGGCATGACTTACTGCACCACTTTGTTCAACACTCATTACAGCTAGCTGTTGTTACAACTGATGTACTTGTTTCTTGAAAACTTGAACCTCAATCTCTTTTGCTGCTTCATTGGGATCTGTGGGGCTTAAATGTATTGGTTTTGCTCTGTGCTCTATCATCATGGATGAAGCATATACACTATTTGAACATTCACTGTTTAGCTGAGCCCTCAATTCTTGTATTTCTGCTTTTAGTTCATGCATAGCAGTGGGACAGATGCTTTCTTATCCCTGCAAGTGTATGGGCTTTGCACTGGCTGTGATCTTGTATCGAGTGGCTTCTATTTCTTTAACCTTACAAACCTCATTGAAAAGGCTCGAAAAGTAGAATTCCATCTAACTGGAACATAATGAAAAGGTATATTGTGGTAGTGACTGCTAATATACGAGTGCTCTAACACAGGCATCAATGTCTTCAGCTTGTAAAAGCTTCAGAATACTCGCAATTATCACACCCAATGCATTCACTGCGATCATTTAAAAAAGAGAAAAACACTATAAATAACCATAAACTGTAGAACTTGCAATTTGCACTCAGAGTCAATCCTCTGCAATTATCTCGTCTTCATTCCTCAACTCTCTCAATAAACCAATAGTGTTCAATTAACTAATAAAAGAGGTGGGACTTATGGTATATATCCAATCAGCTATAAATGATCAAACTTGCTAGCAACAGCCACATTTTCACCCAAGTGCAAATAAACCAAACAGTAGAGGGTAGCGAACAGGTTTCTTAAAGGGAAACACACCATACAAACTCTTAGAGTAGTATACATACTAAAAATGTACATTCTTAACAGAATAGCTGTCTGTTGATGTTCTCAACCTATTTGCTAACATAATAAAAAAGTATAAGTAATCTCTGTATTTAAAAATTTAATCTTTTAATGTCTTTTAAAATATCATGGTCTTTTAAACAATAAACATGCTAATTGTTTTGACCAGCCTTCTGTAACTATGTGTGAAGATTTTGCTACATTTTTTAATAACAAAATAACATGGATTAGAACTGACATTGCACAGATTGATAAATCTTTTGTGGATGAATTGGGAAGTTATCCACAACAAAAAATGGAAAGGTTCAGAATCGTTAGTAAAGAGAACCTTATAAAAATTATATCTCAGTTAAATTCCTCTTCTAGCTGTCTTGACTTTAATCCAACAGTATTTTTTTAAAAAGGTTTCACATTGTTTGATTGACTATGTCCTTGACATAGTAAATAATTCATTAGAGATGCAAAGTTTTCCTAATGCTTTTAAAAAAGCTGAAGGTGAAGCCACTTTTCAAAGAAACCAAACCTGGATTGCACAGTTTTGAACAATTACAGGACAATTTGTAACGACCCATTTTTTTGTACGATTTTAGAAAAAGTTGTATTGCAACTGCTTAATAAATTTTTATAAGCATGGTTTTTATGAAAAATATCAGTCAAGTTTCAGGAAAGGTCATAACACAGAAACAGCATTAATAAAAGTAGTAAATGACCAGAGAATAAATAGAGATAAAGGTAATCCAGTTTAATCCTTCTGGATTTAAAGGGGTGGTCCACAGTGTATTTTTAAGGCTTGGTTGTGTTTATAAGATGCAAAGAAATGTGTGCTCGTGCTTCATTTGTAGAAAATCATGTTTTTTTTAATATACCTTAGTTTGATTATATACAGCTACTCAGCTAACATGAAAACGACTGCCATATTTCCTAGTTTCTCTGAAAGATTCTGAAAACAAGTGATTGTTGCTGATGTCTCTTATATGGCGTTTTGTGAGATGCCGATGTAAAGTTCTACATTCTAGAACATTCTAACCGAAGAAGCTCGATTTTCGGTCTCCCTATCTGGCTTGGAGCATGGTAGGGAGGTTTGGTGCCTTCTGTTTATTATTTTCGTTTTCTCCTGTGTTGTTAGTACAGAGGTAAGTTTTCTGTATTTTATTTTCTTGTTTATTTTTTTCAGGGAATTTTTTTTCTAATTTAGTTAGTTTGGTTTATTGTCATTTATTTTGGCGTAATCCCTCCCGATGTTATTTTGCTCCTTATTTTTTTGTAAATAAATAATATTTTCTTCTTAATTCTCAGTTGTTTGTGTTTTGGTTTATATTTTGGATGCTTCGTTCTGTCTGACTAGTAAGTGAAAATTCACATGTTAGCCATATAGACTATTGCTCGCCACACTTAAATCACAGTAATGCATACCAGACAAACCCTATAGAGACTGTGTCTGTTCCTCGTATTATTAACTCAAGAAATAAACGTGCTATGTGCTCCAAAAAACATCTATTAAGAATCAAACCAGAAAAACTGCAAAAAAGTGAAAATAGACATTTTATAAAGCTTGGTCTCTTAAACATTAGGTCACTAGCACCTAAAGCACTTATCATAAATGAAATAATAACAGACAATAATCTTAACGCACTCTGTCTCACTGAAACCTGGCTGAAACAAAATGACTATATTAGCTTAAATGAAGCAACTCCTTCAGGATTCTTATATAAACATGTGGCTCGTCAAACTGGTCGTGGTGGTGGAGTTGCATCAATCTTTAATGATAGTCTTAACGTTAATCAGAGAAACGAACTTATGTTTAACTCTTTTGAAGTATTGGCACTTAATGTTATGCTTCCGGATATTAGGAAAAAAACTATGTTATCTCTCGCTTTAATCACCATATATAGACCTCCAGGACCCTATGTCACTTTTCTAAAAGAGTTTTCTGATTTTATTTCTGATGTACTAGTTAAAACTGATAAAATGCTAATTGTAGGAGACTTTAACATACACATAGATGACGCTAACGATACATTAGGGCTCGCATTTACCGACTTACTACAATCACTTGGGATAAAGCAAAACGTTGTTGGTCCAACGCATCGCTTAAAGCATACATTAGATCTAATCTTGTCCCATGGAATTGAGGTCATTGATGTAGACATTATACCACAAAGCGATGACATAACAGACCACTACCTCTTATTATATAAGCTGTGTTTACCTGAAATTAGCAGATCTGCACAGATATATCGTCCTGGTAGAACTATCGTCCCATCCACTAAAGACGAATTTACAAATAACTTACCTGATCTATCTATATTTCTAAACGTACCCGCGAACGCAAATGACCTTGATATAGTAACCAGCAATATAGACGCTATCTTTACTAACACACTAAATACTGTGGCACCAATTAAATTAAAAAAGGCTAGAGAGAATAAAACTACACCATGGTATAATAGTCATACTCGCGCTCTCAAAACAGCAACTCGTGCCCTGGAACGTAAGTGGGAAAAAACTAAATTAGAGGTTTTTAGAATCGCGTACAAAGATAGTATGTCCAGCTATAGGAGGGCTCTAAAATCTGCCAGGACAGAGCACCTCCGCAAACTGATAGAAAATAATCAGAACAATCCTAGATTCTTATTTAACACTATTGGTAAATTAACAAATAATGGGTCATCTCTGGAACAAGATATCCCTCCGCACATTAGTAGTGATGACTTCATGAATTTCTTCAGTGATAAAATAGAAGGCTTCAGACAGAAACTAGAAGATGTTAAACTTTCTGCTCCACATTATACCTCAGATTCATTAAACAGTCCACTGAATCAATTTAATCTACAGTGCTTCAACAGGATAGAACAGGAAGAGCTAGATAAACTTATAAATGGTTCTAAACCAGCTACATGTATGTTAGACCCAATTCCAACTAAGTTACTGAAAAAGTTGTTAACTGTAGTAGGAGAACCTCTTCTTAATGTTATTAACTCTTCTTTATCTTTAGGCCATGTTCCAAATCCTTTCAAGCTAGCTGTTATTAAGCCTATTATTAAGAAACCACAACTGGACCCCAGCAACTTAGCTAATTGTAGGCCTATTTCAAATCTTCCATTTATGTCTAAAATACTAGAAAAAGTTGTTTCTGCCCAATTATGCTCCTTTCTACAGATGAACACTGTTTTTGAAGTGTTTCAGTCAGGTTTCAGGCCTCATCACAGTACAGAAACCGCATTAGTGAAAATAACCAACGATCTACTCTTAGCTGCTGACCAAGGCTGCATCTCGTTATTTGTTTTACTGGATCTTAGTGCTGCATTTGACACCATTGACCACAATATCCTTACAGATCGCTTAAACTCTACAGGTGTCCAGGGACAGGCTCTACAATGGTACAATGGTCATACTTAACTGACCGTTACCAGTTTGTCAATATAAATGGACAGCCCTCACAAACCAGGCCAGTAAAGTATGGGGTGCCTCAAGGGTCAGTTCTAGGCCCTCTGCTGTTTACAACATGCTACCCCTGGGAGACATTATTAGAAGACATGGGATCAGCTTCCACTGCTATGCAGATGATACCCAATTATATATTTCAACAAAACCTGATGAGACATCTGAACTGTCTAAACTAACTCAATGTATTAAAGATATTAAAGACTGGATGACCAACAATTTTCTTCTCTTAAACTCAGACAAAACAGAATTATTACTTATTGGGCCTAAATCCTGTACACAGCAGATCTCACAACTTGACCTGCAAATAGAGGGATGCAAAGTTAGCATTAGCTCTACTGTAAAAGATCTGGGCATTATATTAGACAGCAATTTATCTTTTGAAAATCATATCTCCCATGTCACAAAAACCGCCTTCTTTCATCTGAGAAATATCGCTAAGTTACGAAATATGCTATCCATCTCAGATGCAGAAAAGCTAGTTCACGCTTTTATGACCTCTAGGCTGGATTACTGTAATGCTCTGTTCGCTGGTTGCCCAGCATTTTCTATTAATAAACTTCAGCTAGTACAAATTGCAGCTGCCAGAGTTCTTACCAGGTCTAGAAAATATGATCATATTACCCCAATTTTATCCTCCTTACACTGGCTGCCTGTTAAGTTCCGTATTGATTACAAAATATTGCTTCTTCCTATAAAGCTTTAAATAATCTAGCTCCTCTTTATCTAACTAACCTCCTGTCTCGTTACAATCCAACCCGCTCTTTAAGATATCAAAATGCAGGGCTCCTGGTAGTACCTAGAATAGCAAAGTCGAGTAAAGGAGGTCGAGCCTTCTCATTTATGGCTCCTAAACTCTGGATTAGCCTTCCTGATAATGTCCGAGGCTCAGACACACTCTCTCAATTTAAAACTAGATTAAAGACTTTTCTTTTTAGTAAAGCATACACTCAATGCGTCGCATAATGGTATGGTGTATTAGTGTACTCCTCCTGTCTTAATACACCAGCCATTGTGTTAGAAACTCTCATATGCTTTACATATTTGTTATATAACTGCTATTTTCATCCATAACAATCCTTTTCTTTCTGGTTTAAATACACTATGAACAGCAGCTATGCTAAATTTTCCTTCACTTCGTCAATTGGTGAAGTTTTTTTCCTCCACTGTTGCCACTGGCCTGCTCGGATTGGGACTTGTGGAGCTGCGCTTTGGTGGATTTGCTCTTCAGTGTTTGAACTTTCAGCAGTGAAACTTAAGCCACACTAAACTGAACTAAACTCTAAAATCTGGACTTTAATTGAACTTGTTAAGCTGCTTTGACACAATCTACATTGTAAAAAGCGCTATATAAATAAACTTGAATTGAATTGAATTTTGGGGAGAGAGAGCACGGGGCACCAGGGATTATATTTTTAATCCCTGTTATCTTGTTACGTTTTGGTTAAACTTCTTTTTGATTAAGGATTTTTTATTTAATTCGTAACAATTGGGGGCTCGTCCATTTGTTTTTTGTTTGTAAATTTTTGTATAAATAACAATTGAGGGCCTGTTTGCTTGTTTTAAGTGTATACAATTGCTGTTTATGTATCTATTTTTGGTTTTGTTTATTGTTTGTTAATGGCACTTTAGCAAATGCTTTATTTGAAGTTTAACCCTGTTCATTCAATGATTTTAAAATGAATTTCAGATGCATGCTTTAATTCGTTACGAGTTAGATATTAGCGAATTTATTTCAAATTCGAGTGTGCAGCAGTTTAATAAGTTCCGTAAAAATTATTGCAAATTGCAGATGTTTTGAATATCTCTGTAGTAAGCACAGCTTCTAACGAAGTAATTAAGTCTGCTGTATTTATCAAATTGGTTGAACAAGGGTTGTTGTGTGAAGAGTGAGCAAGAAACTGAAATGGAGAAGAGCACTGTTTAGGCAGCTGTGTCAGCTGATTCTCTTCCATTTTAATCTGATCTTGTGTTACAAATTAAATTTAAAGAATTAGAGTTAAAAATTAAACGATAAGAAAACGAAAATCATGTATTGCAAATTCGTGAGCTTGATATTACTCAAAAGGAAGAAAGAGATTTTTCACAAATTGTTCCATCTGTTGTAACTTCTGCATTGACTCAGTCTAGAGATGAACATACATCAGCTGTTCTATTCAATCCAAGTAAGCATATTAAGCTGTTCCTCCTTTCAGAGAGTCAGAGGTCGACGCATATTTTATTGCGTTTGAGCAAATTGATGCTAAGCTTAAGTATATGTCGGATATGTAAAAAGATATAAGGATATGTCGGCATTAATGCTGCTGTTCGACTAAAGTTTATTTATTTATTTATTTTTGTTGCGCATTGCATGTGTCTTTGTCCTGCCTTCTTGTGTTATTTTCTATTATCTCATAGGCTCCCATTCTAATATGATCCAGGCTCTGATTGGCTGCTGGTCGCGGAGACCTATAAAAAGGAACTTTCGGCAGGGATTTGTGGTGCGACAGTTGCTGGGAGTGGAGAGCTCCTGGATTTTCCCTACCCCTCCGGCTGATGACCAACCTTTAGTCTTGTACAACTGTTCATGTATGTTTGCAACTTTTTGAGAGTTTGAGCTTGGAGGGGTGGCCTGCCTATTTATTTGATTACTTTTGACTTTGTTTATGTTTAGGGAGGAAGGTAAGCTTCTTGTATTTGTCTTTAAATATTTATAGGTAATTTAGTTAATTTACTTTGTAGATTATTTAGTTTTTTTTTTATTTTGGCCTGTGGCCACCCTGAATAGATGCAAATTTTTTGTATAATAAATCTATTCAATTACTCTCAACTGAGTGTCCGAGTTTGGTTGTCGACCAAACGGGATCTTTTTTTTGTTTTGTTTTGTTTGGGAAACCCACTACCCACAACATATATTTTTTTCAGTTTATTATGCCCATGTTGTTTTCCTCTAGACTTGGGCCGTAATAGCTGCAATGCAGTTTAGTTGGTAAGATGCAGGAGGTTTGTTCTTCTTTACCCATTAAAGAATCTTTAAATTATGAGTGGTAAGGGCTGTAGTGTTGCGGGTTTATGAACTTGTCTCCGAAGCATATAGAAAAAAGTTTCGACATTACACTAAATCTGTGAAGCAGATGTTTGTTGGTTTTGCATGCGACAAAGTTTTGCTGGAGAAGTGATGTGCTGCATCTAAAACAACAACTTTTGAGCAGTTACAAGAACTAATTCTTCTAGAAGATTTAAAAGCTGTTTGCCTGACAATTTAGTTGTTTACCTTAACGAACAAAAAGTTAATTTCATTTCAGCTGTGGCAGTGTTGACAGACGAATACACTCTCACTCACAAGACTGCATTTTCTTCAATTTCTTTTTTTTTGCCTTTGTTCACGCACTCAAAATTTGGTGCACACTCCATCGAGTCGCTTAAAGAGCAGGGTAAGAGTACTGAAAACAGAAGGGTTTGTTTATATTGTTTAGACATGAATCACTTGATTGCTGACTATAAAGAAAACATTTAGACTTTAGACTGGAAGAAAAAAAGCTATGTAAAGTCTAAAAGTGTAGCTAATGTTGTTCTTAAGACAGTGTCTGGCAGTCATGATCAAAGTTTTTCAGATGCTTCTGTTTTCTCTTCCTTTGTGTTCAAGGGCACTGTATCAGTTTTTTTTCCTGATTCTGCGAGGAAAACCATTAACATCTTGCGGGACACAAGTGCTGCACAATCTTTTATACTTGATAACGTGTTATCTTTTTCAAGTGAAACCTATTCAGGGACTGATGTGCTGGTTCGTGGCATAGAGTTGGGCTGTGTAAAAGTTCATCTTCATACTGTGTTTTTGACATCTGATTTGGTTTCAGGTCCAGTTCAGTTGGGAGTATGTTCAAAACTGCCAGTAGAGGGTGTCAGTTTAATTTTGGGGAATGACCTGGCCGGTGGTAAAGTTTTTTCTTATCCAGTGGTAGCCGAACACCCTGTTTGCGAGGTAGAGCTTGGTACTTGGTTCCCTTCAACATTCTCTGCATACGCAGTTACTCGTGCACAAGCGCGAAATAGTGCTGTTGATATTAGTTTATTTGACACATTTATGTCTTTTACAGACTTTCCAACTGAGTTTAAATTATCTGTTCAACCTAGTGTGTTTGAAACAGGTTACCATTCCAGTGATGGAAGAACCCTTTGAGTGCCTCATTTTAGATTGTGTTGGCCCTTTACCGAAATCAAAAGCTGGTTACCAGTATATCTTGACATTAATGTGCGGTGCAACGCATTACCCTGAAGCAATACCATTACGAAATCTTAAAGCAAAAACTATCATGAATGAGCTGATAAAGTTTTGCTCTACTTTTGGTTCACCTCGCGTTATTCAAACAGACCAGAGAACAAACTTTAAATCGAAGTTGTTTGAACAAGTGTTGCAAGGAATTTCAAGTCAAGCATGAAGTGTCAAGTGCATACCATCCACAGTTGCAGGAAGCTCTCGAGCTATTTCATCAAACGTTTAAATCAATAATGCGTGTTCACTGTGTGGAGTCCAATTTGGAGTGAGCTGAGGACCTTCCTTTACTCATGTTTGCTATCAGGGAGAGCGTGCAAGAGACTTTGGGTTATAGTCCTTATTTTTGGACATAGTGTACGCAGGTCCTCTTAAATTACTAAACATACAATTGGTTGCTGACAATGTACCAATGGTGCCCATGTCTGAATATGTGAGTTCTATCAGGGAATGTCTTTGTAATGCTTGTGAAAAAGCGAGGATTCATTTAGCTGAGGCTCAGGCTGAAATAAAAGTGTGTTATGACGATAAAAGTGTGTCTCTTTCACGGTCACAGAAGGCAGAGACGAAAGGATTAGTATTCAGGGTGTTTAATAAAACACAGTGAGAGTCTTTACACCGTAGTGCGATCAAACATACGGATGAGTACAGTCAAGCAAGTAAACAGTCACTTCCCTTGGGTTCGAACAAACAGTTGACAGGAGTTAGCCTCGATGATAATAGTGCATAGAAGACTTGGAAGAGAATCAGGGTGAGCACAAGGAGCGTATGACCATCCAACGATGATTCCAGCCGACGAGTGAACAGGAGGGGTGAGTCTATATAGTGCGTGGGTGATGGCTGGAGCAGGTGAGTGTTGTTAGTGCACAGGTGTTCGTGATCAGTAATCAGGTGACTGTGTGCGGTGTGTAGTGGATGGAGAGTGTGAATGGTGACTGGGGCTGATGGAACGTGCAGAGGGTGTGACAGTACCCCCCCCCCCCTCCATGGGTGACTCCTGGCACCCTAGACCGGCGGCGGGGACGACCACAACCTCGAGGAGCTGGGCGATTGGGGTGTAGACGGTGGAAGGAATTCTTCAAGGAGAGTGAGATCTAGGACGTCGTCTCGTGGTGTCCATGACCTCTCCTCGGGACCAAATCCCTCCCAGTCTATGAGGTACTGGATGCGGCCGTCCCGCCACCGGGAGTCGAGAATTTCTTTGATCCGATAAATGTTTTCTCCCAGGATCTCGGGTTGTGCTGGAGGGGGAGGCGGTTCCGGGTCTGTGGAAGGAGGAGGAACAGGGTCAGTGTAAGGTTTGAGGAGTGAAACGTGAAAGGCGGAGGATATACGTGAGTGAGGAGGTAAGTTGAGGCGGTAAGTGACAGGGTTGATTTGGGAGTGGATGGTGTAGGGCCCTATGTAGCGGGGACTCAGCTTCCTACAGGGCAGCCGGAGGCAGATGTTCTGGGTAGAAAGCCAGACCTTGTCCCCTGGGTGGTATACGGGGTTAGGTAACCTACGGCGATTGGCGGTGTCGGTGTGCCTCCGGACTGCTCGTTGGAGATGGACGTGAGCTGAGTCCATACCCTCTCACTCTCCTGGAACCAGTGGTTTACCGCGGGCACTTCGGAGGATTCACCGGTTCACGGGAACAGTGAGGGTTGGTAACCTAAAACACACTGAAAGGGGGTTAGACCAGTGGAGGCCTGACGAAGGGAATTTTGTGCATACTCAGCCCACGGTAAGTACTGGCTCCAGGTATCTTGGTGCTGGGCACAGTGTGTCCTGAGGTAGCGGGAGATCTCCTGGATCTTTCGTTCGGTCTGGCCATTAGTTTACGGGTGGTAACCAGATGAGAGACTGATAGTGGTTCCGGGTAGCTGAAAGAATGCCCGCCAGACCCTGGAAATGAACTGTGGTCCACGGTCGGAGACGATGTCTTCAGGGAGACAGTAGTTGTGGAAGACGTGGGTGAATAATGCCTCAGCAGTTTCTAAGGCGGTAGGAAGTGCTTTGAGTGGGATGAGTTTGCAGTGTTTGGAGAATCGATCGACGACAACCAATATGGTGGTGTGACCTCGAGACGGAGGTAAATCTGTGGCAAAGTCAACACCTAGGTGGGTCCAGGGTCGGCGGGGAATGGGTAACGGTTGGAGTTTACCTTCCAGAAGACGGTGCGGAGTAGTGGTAATGGCGCAGACCGAACACCCCCGAAAATACTGGGAGACGTCCTTCGCCATATCTCTCCCGTAGGAGCGAGAGGGTTCGCCTGCTGCCCGGATGTCCTGAGCTGAGGGAGGTGTGCGTACTGTCGAGGAGGGTGAGCCGATGACTGGATGGTACGTAAGTTAAGCCTTGGGGATGTTCAGGAGGGGCTGGCTCCTCGAGGGTGGCAGCACGGATTTCCTCGTCCACTCTCCACAGAATAGGTGCGAGGAAGATGGATGGAGGTAGTATGGGTTCGGGAGTGTCTTGACTGGGATCAGGTGAATACAAACGGGATAAGGCGTCTGCTTTGCAGTTTTTATGACCAGGTTGATAGGTTATAGAGAAGTTGAATCTGGCGAAGAACAGGGACCAACGAGCTTGTCGAGCGTTCAGGCGTTGAGCATGACGGAGGTACTGGAGGTTCTTATGATCGGTAATAACTGTGAACGGGAACTGTGCTCCTTCAAGCCAGTGCCGCCATTCCTCGAGGGCCAGTTTGATGGCTAATAACTCACGATCTCCGATCCCGTAGTTCTGTTCTGCAGGACTAAGTTTCCTAGAGTAGTACGCACACGGATGGAGAGCTTTAGGTGCACCAGACCACTGAGAGAGCACGGCTCCTACTCCTACGTCTGCCGCATCGACTTCCACGATGAAGAGCCGTGTAGGATCGGGGTGCTTGAGGATGGGAGCAGATGTAAACTTACTCTTGAGGAGCTGGAAGGCGCGGTTGGCGTCAGAGCTCCAGGTGATCGTACGTCGTCCACCTTTGAGGAGAGATGACAGCGGAGCAGAGATGAGGCTGTAGTTCTTTGTGAACCGTTGGTAGAAGTTAGCAAATCCCAGGAATCGCTGGAGCTCTTTCACCGTTTGGGGCTATTTCCAATTAGCCACGGCCTCTACTTTGGTGTTCTCCATCTGAACCCCTGCGGCGGAGATCACGTACCCGAGAAAGGAGATGGTGGATTGATGGAACTCGCACTTCTCGGCCTTTAGGTAGAGCTGATGTTCCTGGAGGCGACGTAATACTTGGCACACATGAGTACAGTGGTCTTTGAGGTTACGGGAGTAGATGAGGATGTCGTCGATATAGACTATGACACATCGATGAAGAAGGTCTCTGAAGATTTCGTTCATGTAAATTTGGAACACAGAAGGACTGTTAGCTAGCCCGTGGGGCATTACCTAGTACTCATAGTGGCCAGTAAGGGTTATGAAGGCGGTCTTCCACTCATCTCCCTCTCGAGTACGGATAAGATTGTAGGTGCTGCGGAGGTCCAGCTTACTGGATACACGCGCCTCACGGAGCTTTTCAAGAGCTGCTGGCACCAGCGGTAGTGGGTAAGCGAACTTTACCGTGGCCTCGTTCAGCACCCGGTAATCGATACACGGCCTGAGTCCTCCGTCTTTCTTCTTCACGAAGAAGAAGCTCGATGCGGCAGGCGATCTGGAGGGTCTGATGAACCCCTGATCGAGGGCTTCCTGGATGTAGCTCTCCATCGCCTCATGCTCAGGACGGGAAAGAGGGTAGATACGACCGTGTGGTAATTTGGCAATGGGCAGCAGGTCAATGCTACAGTCACAGGGCCGGTGAGGAGGGAGTTGTGTGGCACGCTCTTTGCTGAAGACATCAAGATAGGACTGGTAGGTGGATGGGATGTGTAGAGTGGGCTTCGTGTCTGGGTGATCCATTACTGTAGAGTGAAGGGGAAGGGCTGGTCGGGTAGGAGTGGTCTTGTTTACCGGTGGGCTGCGAGTGTGATCCATGCAGGCGTCGCTCCATCTCAGGATCTCTCCCGTGCTCCACTTTATAATGGGTTGGTGCTGGATCAGCCAGGGTCGACCCAGCACTACGTCCACATTGGCCCTTGGTAGCACTAACAGACAGAGTTTCTCATAATGATGAGGAGGAGTGAAGAGTGTCACCTGGCGGGTCCGTCGGGTGATCTTGCCATCGCCCAATGGTGAGTCCTGTATGGTAAATATCTGATACCGGGTCTCATTTATCACTGTGGGGATGCGATGTTTGGTGACAAACTTGGACGATATGAAGTTTTCTGCCGCTCCGGAGTCCACCAGGACATTGATGGGAAAAGTACATGAGTTACTGGTTAGGGTGGATTGGATATGAGGAATTTTGGAGGCGGACGAACGGGACAGTCTGAGAGGAGATGGGAAGCTTCTCCACAGTATAAGCAGAGGTTCCGTTGGATTCGTCGGTGGCGTTCTGCTGCGGTGAGGTGATATGATTAGGTGATCATAGGTTCATCCACTCCAGGAGGTGATGGTGAAGAGTGACGATAACTAGGAGTATCAAATGTAGGGAGTGGCTGTGAGGAGTGATGGTACAGAGGTACTTTTTGGTGGGTTGTAGTGGTAGAACAGGCATTGAGGTGTTGGGAGACGCTGATAGCCTTCTTAATAAATACTTCCAGATCCGCGCTGTCTTCATATATAACCATCTGTTTGCGGATACTGGGTTTTAGTCCCTGTCGATACGCGGCTAACAGCACCACCTGGTTCCACCCACTACTGGCGGCAAGAGTGCGAAACTGGAGGGTGTATTCGTGGATGGTGAGGTTCTTCTGAGTGAGTGCAATGAGTTCGTTATGGACGGAGAGAGCTGTGAGTGCGACGCCAAACACTTCTTTAAAGTGCTGGGTAAAGGTGTGGAAGGAGTGTAGTACCGGGTTGCGAGCGTTCCACAGCGCATCCGCCCATTGAAGTGCTTGACCCGTGAGGAGGGAAATCATGAACGCTACTTTAGTGATTTCTTTCGGGAACAACTGCGAGTTGGCTTCAATAAACAATGAGCACTGTAGCACAAAGCCTGCACAGGTACTGGGCTCGCCGTCATAACTCGTGGGACGAGATAGAGGTGAGTTCGCCATCGATAGGGGATTTGCGCGGGCACCCGACGGTGCAGAGGAAAATGGCGGTGGATTCATTGTTGTTGCTTCAGTGAAAGAGTCTGTAGCGATCCCGGAAGTGTTAGCGTTAGCCTCCATTGAACCGGGAGTTTTTGCGGGGCTGGAATCCTGCCACGGTCACAGAAGGCAGAGACGAAAGGATTAGTATTCAGGGTGTTTATTAAAACAAAGTGAGAGTCTTCACACCGTAGTGCGATCAAACATACGGATGAATACAGTCAAGCAAGTTAACAGTCACTTCCCTTGGGTTCGAGCAAACAGTTGACAGGAGTTGGCCTCGATGATAATTGTGCATAGAAGACTTGGAAGAGGATCAGGGTGAGCACAAGGAGCGTATGACCGTCCAATGATGATTCCAGCCGACGAGTGAACAGGATGGGTGAGTCTATATAGTGCGTGGGTGATGGCTGGAGCAGGTGAGTGTTGTTAGTGCACAGGTGTTCATGATCAGTAATCAGGTGACTGTGTGCGGTGTGTAGTGGATAGAGAGTGTGAATGGTGACTGGGGCTGATGGAACATGGAGAGGGTGTGATAGTCTCGTTTATTCCAGCCGGGTGACTCAGTTTTGGTGTTACTCGCTATGACAGGCTTTACAGTCGAAGTTTTCAGGTCCGTGTCCAAGAAGTTGTCTGACACTAACTATTTAGTTTAGTCCATGCTGAAGTCTTATGTGAAAAGTGATTCTGCTCTACCTGCTTTTAAACCATGTTTAATTGTGTCCTCTGTAGCTAATGAGTTTGATCAGAATTTCTCTGTGCCCTGTAGTTGTTTGACAAATTTTGTTATATTAAATGATTTGAATTCTTATTTAAGTTATTTATCTTCAGATCAGAAAAGCGATATTGTTGAGTTAATTGAAAATCATTGTTCTCTCTCTTTAGTGACATTCCTTCTCAAACCACTGTGCTTACACATGACATAGATGTTGGTGATGCACGACCGATAAAACAACCTTCTTATCGTCTTAATCCATAAAATGGTGACCTGATGAAACTGAGGTTGAGTATTTGCGGCAAAATAATTTTGCGAGTCCCAGTTTGAGTGCGTGGAGTTCACCTTGTTTATTAGTACCCAAGACTGACTTGTCAGTTTATTTCTGCACTGATTATTGGAAAATCAACGCAGTAACAAAGCCCGATTCATTCCCACTGCCACGTATGGAAGACTGCATAGATTGAGTTGGTCCTGCCAGGTTCGTAACAAAATAAGACCTGTTTAAGGGTTACTGGCAAGTTCCCCTTACACCACGTGCCTCAGAAATTTCAACCTTTTTGAACCCTGATGATTTTATGCAGCACTCCATAATGGCTTTTGAGATGCGCAACGCGTCGTCAATGTTTCAGCGATTAATGTGCATTGTGTTAAGTGGTGTTGAGAAATCAGAATCAGAATGGGTTTTATTGCAAAGTGTGCTTACACACACAAGGAATTTGTTTTGGCTACTGAAGCTTCCGGTGTACATAAAACACAAAATAAATATGAAAAAGACAACAAATATTAAACAGAGATGCAATCAGTCAAAAAGCTCTGGATGGTGAATTGTATGTACAGATTTGTTATAAATAAACAAGTTATACGGTGCTGTGTACAAATGCGTAGAAAAAGTATTGCACTGTGAATTGTTGTGAGGTGCTTTGTACTAGTGCGTATGAGAAAGTATTGCACGTTTATTGCACAGTAGGGGAATATTTAACTGTTCATGAGGTAGATGGCCTGAGGAAAGAAACTTCCTTTGTCTGACTGTTTTTGTGCTTGGTGCTCTGTAATGCCGACCAGACGGTAACAGTTCAAACAGGAAGTGTGCTGGGTGTGAGTGGTCTAGAGTGATTTTGTAAGCCCTTTTACTCACTCTGGAAGAGTACAGTTCTTGAAGTGTAGGAAGGGTAGTGTCAGTGATTCGTTCAGCTGTCCGGTCTATTTGCTGTAGTCTGCGGAGGTCGGTTTTGGCAGCTGAGCCGAACCAGACAGTGATTGAAGTGCAGAGGATGGATTGGAAGACAGCTGAGTAGAACTGTACGAGTAGCTCCTGGGGCAGGTTGAACTTCCTCAGTTGACGAAGGAAATACAGTCTCTGCTGGGCTTTCTTCACAATAGAGTCTATGTGAATGTCCCACTTCAGATCCTGAGAGATGGTGGGGCCCAGGAACCTGAATGACCCTACTGCAGCCACAGTGCTGTTCATGATGGTGAGTGGGGGGAGTGCAGGGCGGGTTCTCCTAAAGTCCACTATCATCTCCACCATTTTGAGCGTGTTCAGCTCCAGGTTATTGCATCTGCACCATAAAGCTAGCCGCTCCACCTCCTGTCTGTATGCAGACTCGTCACCGTTCAGAATGAGGCCGATAACAGTAGTGTCATCCCAAACTTCAGGAGCTTGATGGAGGGGTCTTTTGCAGTGCAGTCGTTGGTGTATAGGGAGAAGAGTAGTGGGGAGAGGACACATCCCTGGGGGGCGCCGGTGCTGATGGTGTGGCTGTCGGATGTGATTTTGCCCATTCTGACTAGCTGTTGTCTGTCTGTCAGAAAGCTGGTGATCCATTGACAGACAGAGCTAGGAACAGAGAGCTGGGTCAGTTTGTACTTGAGCAATGATGGGACAATGGCGTTGAAGGCAGAACTGAAGTCCAGAACAGAATCCTTGCGTAGTTCCCTGGTTTGTCTAGATGTTGTAGGGTATAATGCAGTCCCATGTTGACTGCATCATCTACAGACCGGTTTGCTCTATAGGCAAACTGCAGAGGGTCCAGCAAAGGTCCAGTGATGTCCTTCAGATATGCTAGCACCAGTCTTTCAAATGACTTCATGGCCACAGATGTTAAGGCAACAGGTCTGTAGTCATTAAGTCCTGTGATCTTTGGTTTCTTCGGAATTGGGATGATCGTGGAGCGCTTAAAGTAGGATGGAACTGTGCCCTGTTACAGTGATCTGTTGAAGATCTGTGAGAAAATGGAGGCCAGCTGGTCAGCGCAGGTTCTCAGACAGGCTGGTGAGACACCGTCTGGGCCTGGTGCTTTCCTTCTCTTGTGTTTCCTGAAGATCTGACGCACGTTATCCTCACTGATCTGAAGTGCAGGGGGGGAGAGGGGGATGGCTGGAGGTGTTGATGGCTGTGTAGAAAGATGGTCACGGTGGGTGTGGGGTGTCTGGTCAGCTGTCTCAAATCTACAATAGAACATATTTAGCTCTGCAAAGCTTATCTCGTACAATATTCATATTCAGAAATGCAAAGCTGATCTCGATGATATTGTGATCTATTCTTCTAGCTGTGAGGAGCATATGGTTTCTTTAAGCAAAGTGTTTGCACGTCTAGTTAATGCCTCTTTAACTTTGAATCTAGCTAAATGTGAATTTGCCAAGGCTACAGTGGTGTATTTAGGAAAAAAGGAAGGTCAGTGACGTGTGTCCAGTTCATGCAAACATTGCGTCTATTGTGGAGTTCCCAGTGCCTGGGAATAAAAGGGAGTTTCATAGATTTTTAGGTATGTCAGGATATTACAGAGGATTATGCTGTAACTTTGCTAGTGTTGTCACCACTAACTGATCTTCTTAGCACCGAAAGAGTTTTTGTGTGGTCGGCTGCTTGTGAACAGGCCTTTTGCGACAGATTTGTTGTGTAACGCTCCTATTCTTTTAGCACTGGACTTTGAGTGTCCCTTTAAGTTGGAAGTGGATGCTTCTGCTACTGGGGCCGGAGCTGTTCTAGTTCAGGAAAGTGTGATATTAATCATCCAGTGTGCTATTTCGCAAAGAAATTATAAGCATGTCAACGCATATATAGTACGATCGAAAAGGAGGCTTTAGCACTGCTTTTAGCGTTGCAACATTTTTGAAGTTTACTTGGGTGGAAGTTTTTTAGATAGGTTGCGCAATTCAAACCAGCGATTAATGCGATGGTCTTTGGAAGTCCAGGAATTTAATTTGGATATACGGAATAAGAAAGGTTCACAAAATGTAGTTGCGGATGCACTGTCCAGAGTTTATGGTGCTGAAGTTGAGGTTTGAGCTCGGTGGGTAGATACAAACTGCTTGTTTGCATCTTTTTGGTGGGAAGTTGTTACGAGTAGTTGTTGTTGTGTGTGTGTGTGGTGTTTTTTTCTCTCTCGCTCTTTCTTTCACTCTTTCTCGCTCTCTAACAACTCCCTTTCTCTCTCTCTTGCTCTCTCTCTCTCCTGCTCTCTCCCTCTGTCTGAATTATTCGCAGGTGCAGCGGATTACGGCAGATCATGATTTTTGTTTTCTCCTGTGTTATTAGTAGGGAGGTAAGTTTTCTGTATTTTATTTTCTTGTTTATTTTTTCCCGATGTTATTTTCCTCATTATTTTGTAAATAAATAATATTTTCTTGCTAATTCTCAGTGGTTTGTGTTTTGGATTATATTTTTGGGAGAGAGAGCGCGGGGGCAACAGGGATTATATTTTTAATCCCTGTTATTTTGTTACATTTTGGGATGATCGGGGGATTTTTTATTTAATTCGTAAGAGCATTGAACTTTGAGCATATTACATTCAGAGATTTTGTTTATGTTCACACATCTACATTACACATTAACTAAAGGTTGATCATTGCATTTTGATTAACAGACTGGAAAAACTTCTAGGTTTCTCTGGGTCTCTTCTCTTTTTGCATTTAAAACCAACTTCAGTTTCAGCAGTGAAAGTTGCAGTAACCGAAAGGAGTCTTGTAACTTCTCTATGGTTTGATTCATACATCGTGCAACTGTATAAATAACAGTGTTGTCGGCATATAAATAGATTTTAGCTGTTTATCTCTTGACCCAAGTCATTTATATAAAGTGAAAATAAAACTGGAGCTAAAATAGATCCCTGTGGTACTCCTTTATTTGTTTTTAATTCTATAGAAGTAACATTTTCTACCGAGACACACTGTACTCTGTCAATCAAATAATTGTTGAACCAGTTTATACTCATTTTACTAAAACCCACACAACTAAGTCTCTGCAATAAGATTTTATGGTCTACAGAATCAAAGGCTTTAGAGAGATCAACAAATAAAGAAGTGCAGTACTGTTTATTACACTTGTAAATACAGGGGATATATTTACATTGCTCCATGTTGACTTATGGAATAAGATAAAAGAACCCAGCAAACGACTAGATGCATGGGATGAGGGACCACTTTACTTAGCTAATGGAGATGCTACTGTCTTTCAGAAAGAGAGTCTCATGTTCTATTTGTATTAGATAGTTAAGGAGCAAATTGATGATATGCTCAATCGAGATGGCTGGATGATATTCTCCCTGTGCATCTCCTATTGTGTTAGTACCTAAAACAGAGGGAGGGCAGAGATTTTGTGTTGATTATCACAAACTAAATGCAGTCAGTGAAAGCGATGCATTTCCCCTTCCTACTGTGAATGAGACTTTGGAGTACCTTTCTGGGGCGGGGATATTTAGTACTCTGGACCTAAGTAGTGGATATTGGCAGATGTCAATGGACCCAGATAGTATGGCCAAGACCGCTTTTGTCTCACCTATATCTCGCCTATATGAGTTAAAGGTGTTACCTTTTGGCCTGAAAAATGCACCGGCCACGTTTCAAAGGCGTTATGAATAGAGTCTTGGCTGACTAACTGGGGCAGTGTTTGATCTATCTAGATGATATAGTCATCTATTCAGCCAATTTTCACCAACATGTCTTGGACCTCCAGAAGGTTCTAAAATGTTTGCAGAGCACAGGACTAACTCTTACACTTCAGAAATATCATTTCTGTTTAATAGAGATCAAGTTTCTTGGACATATTGTGACTACTGATGGTGTAAAGGCAGACCCCGCTAAAACAGAAACTATTCAGAATTTTCCAGTCCCAACAAATCTAAAGGAACTCAAACGGTTTCTGGGAATGAGTGGGTGGTACCATAGGTACATTGCCAATTTTTCAAATATTGCAGAACCATTAAATGCTCTAAAGAGAAAAGAAGTTCGCTTTCACTGAGTGCCAGGTAGCTTTTGACTGAATTAAAAGGTATCTTTCCTCACCACCTGTACTTAGACACTCCAATCACGCCCATACATTTGTAGTTTATACATATGCCAGTTTAACCGGGTTAGGTGCTGTTCTTGACCCTCCACATTTAGTGCATCTGAGAAGGTGTTGCAATATGCTAGCCATACTCTGACCACAGCAGAGGAAAAACTATTCTACAACTAAACTGGAGTGTTTAGCTGTGGTTTGGTTGGTACGAAGGTGGAGGCATTATTTGGAGGGAAAATCCTTCATTGTAGTCATTGATCATGCCTCCTTTCTTTGGGTGTTTAACACTACGACAACAAACTCTCGACTAATTAGTTGGGCTTTGAGGCTGCAAGAATTTCCAAAGGAAAGCAGAGTAATGAGGGTTCTGGTTCTGAGTTTGTTATTTTAGAGGATAAGGTCTATAAGAAGGTGTCTGTGGAGAGATGAGCATGATCGAACACCCAATGAGGGGGGAGAGCATGCTCAGAGCCCAGCGGCTAGTCAGCAGGCCAATCAGAAATAATAAATAACACCTGTTTATTCTAGTGATTGGACCGGAGGGACACCCTTCTTAAGGAGAAGAGGGAGAGCAGCCGGGGGGAGGAGAGCACACACACACACTCACTCCCAGCTATAAGGGGGTGAAAGTAAATATTAATAAAAACAACTTACCTGTATCGCCGACCCTGTCTTCTTCTTCCAACAACAAAGAACTATATTACAGTGGTGCCGAAACCCGGGAAGAAGAAGAAACTTCGCTGCCAGAATGGTTTCTCCGTCTACGAGTCCATGTGCGGAAGTCATCCAGGCGCTCGCGGTTCTCCATAGAGAACAACATCACGCGCTGGTGGAGCTGAAAAAAGACTTACAACACCGTTTCCACGTCCTCATGGAGGCCCAGCGCGAGGACCGCGAGCTAATCCGAAGTCTGCTGGCCCAGGAGATCCGGCCCACTTCAACATCTACCGCCCACCCTCCCGTCGCACTGCAGAAAATGGCGTATTCCTAGATCTCTTCGAGAGAATGGCGGAGATGTGTGGCTGGCCGCGGGCCGAGTGGCCGGTACGAGTCATCCTGCTGCTGTTGGGCAAAGCCCAGAATGCAGCACAGCAGCTGCCGGCCCAGAATCTCCTGGAGTACACTCACCTGAAGCGAGCCATTCTCCAGCGGGCCGGCCGCAACCCGGAGGAGCAGCGTCAGCGCTTCCGGGCATTGGAACTGATGGAAAGCGGTCGGCCCTTTGCGTTCGCCCAGCAGCTCCGTGACGCCTGCCGCAGATGGCTGGTCCAGGATGGCCGGGACGTTTTCCAGGTGGTGGATGCCGTGGTGCTGGAACAATTCATCTCCCGCCTCCCCTCCCGGACATCGGAGTGGGTCCAGTGCCACCGGCCAGACGACCTGGAGACAGTCATCCAATTGGCGGAGGATCACCTGGTGGCGAAGGCCAGGGTCGGCGAAATAACCTCTCTCTCCTCTCCCCCTCTTTCTCTCTCTCTCCCTGTTCCCAGGCCCAGACGGCGGTGCACAGAGGCGGATCCGCCGAGCATTCCAGTAGGGGCGTGCGCTGGCCAGGATAGAGGGGCAGAGCCACGACCCCTGGCGGCTCTTCAGACAGCGCCAGGTCTCTCTCCGGTTCAATCGGTTGGCCTTGCTGGCCCCGGTGGTATAGTAGTAAGGCCTGGGCCGATGCATTGGCGCCGCGAGGGCGAGGGTGGCGCACCAAAAAGCCTCTCTGCGAAAGAGCCAAGTGCGTTAATCCGCATCCCCGCCACGCCAAACGTCGCCCCCGGTCGCGACGGGCTATACCGGATACCTGTGAGTATAAAGGTGGTACATATCAAGCCTTGGTGGATTCGGGGTGTAACCAGACCTGAATCCATCAAAGCCTGCTTCAAGACCCGGCATTGTATACGAGCCGCACGGTAAGGGTAAGGTGTGTGCACGGGGATGTAATTCACTACCCGCTAATGGCTATAGACATCCAATTCAGGGGTAAAAGGCATAGTGTCGAGGTAGCGGTTAACCCGCACCTCAAACACCCGCTAATTCTGGGAACCAATTGGCCTGGATTTAATAGATTATTAGGGGTCTTATGTGTGGGTGTTTCTTGGAAGAATAAATCGCTGGATAAGGGGCGGGTCGCTCAGCTGGGGGAACCCAAGCGATGCCGTCACGCGATGACTCAGGGGGAGGGCCGGGAATTTCCCGGTGCAAAGACTTTCCCCTGGAGCAGTCGTGTGACGACACGCTGAGACATGCACTTGAAAGAGTGCAGGTCATAGATGGGCAAAACCTCCAGCCTGATTGGCCCCTCTCCTATTCATATTTTTTGATTATTAATGACAGGGTGTATCGAGTAATCCAAGACACTCAAACAAAAGAAGATACAACCCAATTATTAGTACCAAAGAGCCATCGGGAAATGCTTTTCCCGATGGAGATTCTCACTGACCAAGGCACTGCGTTCATGTCACGCACCATGCGCGAACTTTACGGATTGCTGGGCATTAAGTCGATTCGCACCAGCGTCTATCACCCACAAACAGATGGGCTGGTGGAGCGATTTAATCGCACGCTTAAATCCATGATCCGTAAATTCGTTCACGAAGACGCGAAAAATTGGGATAAGTGGTTAGAGCCCCTATTATTCGCTGTGCGGGAGGTTCCGCAAGCCTCCATGGGGTTTTCCCCCTTCGAGTGACTCTACGGCAGACAGCCCCGCGGGGTTTTGGATGTCATTAGAGAAGCTTGGGAGGACGAGCCTTCAAACAGTAAGAATGAAATTCAATATATTCTGGACCTTAGAGCAAAACTCCACACACTGGGGCGGCTCTCTACGGAGCATTTGCTTAAGGCTCAGAATGACCAACGCCGGCGATATGACAGGGGCACTAAATTATGTAAATTTTCACAGGGAGATAAAGTCCTTGTACTGCTACCCACTTCCAGCTCTAAATTACTCGCCAAGTGGCAAGGGCCGTTTGTGGTCACACGACGAGTCAGCGATCTCGATTATGAGGTAGTTCGTTCGGACAGGGCCGATTCACATCAGATTTATTACATAAATCTGCTGAAGCAGTGGAGGGAGACGGAGGAGGTGTCGCTGGCTACGCTTGTTACCAACGAGGATGACCTGGGACCAGAGAGCACCGGCCGGGAACGGACGGGCGCTCTGGTCACCGGGGGAGATCATCTCTCAGCAAGCCAGCTCATCGACATCCGGCACCTCCAACGTGAGTACGCTGATGTGTTCTCGCCCCTGCCTGGTCGTACAAATCTAATTCAGCACCATATTGAGACTGAACCGGGCGTGGTCGTTAGGACCCGGCCCTATCGCCTGCCTGAACACAAGAAAAAGGTGGTTCAGAAAGAGTTGACTAACATGCTGAAAATGGGTGTAGTAGAAGAATCCCACAGCGACTGGGCCAGCCCGATCGTCTTGGTACCCAAGACTGACGGCTCGATCCGGTTCTGTATGGATTATAGAAAAGTCAACGCTGTGTAGAAATTCGACGCATATCCAATGCCGCGTATTGACGAGTTGCTCGACCGGTTAGGTGCTGCTCGATATTACTTGACACTGGATTTGACAAAGGGATATTGGCAGATCCCCTTAACTCCAATATCTCGTGAAAAAACAGCCTTCACGACGCCGTTTGGATTGCACCAATTTGTGACACTTCCGTTCGGGCTGTTCGGAGCACCAGCGACGTTTCAGCGTCTGATGGACAAAATACTTGCCCTCACTCAGCATATGCCAACATGTGAGGGCAGTATTGTCAGCGCTGAGACGGGCTGGGCTCACGGCCAACCCACGGAAGTGCGCAATTGGGCGAGTGGAGGTAAGGTATCTGGGCTTCCACTTGGGTCATGGGCAGGTGCAGCCCCAAATTGATAAGACTGCAGCTATTGCAACCTGTCTGAGACCTAAGACCAAAAAGGAGGTGAGACTGGTGGAATATTATAGGCGTTTTGTTCCTAATTATTCAGCCCTCGTCAGCTCATTGACTGATCTCACTAAAAAGGAGGGACCAGATACCGTCCAATGGTCGGAGCGGTGTCAACAGGCCTTCTCAAAAGTAAAATCTATACTTTGCGGGGGGCCGCTATTGCACGCTCCTGATTTTGCTCTCCCCTTTCTGTTACAGACGGATGCATCCGATCGGGGTCTGGGGGCTGTTCTCTCCCAGGAGGTGGCAGGAGTGGAACGGCCGCTGCTGTACATTAGCCGCAAACTCAGCAAGTGTGAGGCTAAGTACAGCACCATCGAGAAGGAGTGTCTAGCAATACGGTGGGCCGTTCTCACTCTGCGCTATTACCTCCTGGGCAGGGAATTCGTCCTCTGTTCAGATCATGCCCCTCTCCAGTGGCTCCACCGCATAAAGGATACCAACGCGTGGATCACCCATTGGTATCTAGCGTTACAGCCTTTTAAATTCAAGGTGGTCCACAGGCCGGGTGCACAGATGGCTGTAGCGGACTTCCTCTCCAGGGCGGGCGGTGGGGGTATGTGGAGAGTTGAGCATGATCGAACACCCAATGAGGGGGGAGAGCATGCTCAGAGCCCGGCGGCTAGTCAGCAGGCCAATCAGAAATAATACATAACACCTGTTTATTCTAGTGATTGGACCGGAGAGACACCCTTCTTAAGGAGAAGAGGGAGAGCAGCCGGGGGGAGGAGAGCACACACACACACACACACACACACACACACACACACACACACACACACACACACACACACACACACACACACACTCCCAGCTATACGGGGGTGAAAGTAAATATAAAAACAACTTACCTGTATCGCCGACCCTGTCTTCTTCTTCCAACAACAAAGAACTATATTACAGTGTCTAATCCTACAAAGGGAACCCATTTTCAGATTTATGTTCCAGACTCTCCAACAAATTTTGTTGGAGGCATATCACTCCAATCCATTGAGTGGTCATTTTGGACGTTATAAAACACAAAAAAGGTTAATGCAAGTTGCCTTTTGGCCAAATATGTGGAGAGATGTATCTGACTTTGTGAAGAACTGTACTAGTTGTCAGCAGAATAAACCCGAGTGACGTAAGCCTGCTGGAAAACTTCAGCAAACTGAAGTGCAGGAACCCTGGGAAATGCTTGGGGTGGACCACTGCCTCATAGCACCCTGGGTAACATCCAATTGTTAGTTGTTGTGGACTATTACAGTCACTGGGTTGAGTTGTTTCCTCTTCCCAAAGTTACTGCTGGAATAATTGCCCAGACACTTAGAAAGAAAATACTGACTTAAAGGGGTGTTCCAATATTCCTGCTCTCGAATAGGGGACCTCAATTTACATCTTGAAGGATCTGTGTAGTAGATGGGGAGTGGTACAAAAATTAACAACAGCATATCATCCCCAAACTAACTTTACAGAACATGCGAGTCAGGTAATTAAGGTAATGATCTCATCTTATATGTTTGGTGAGCAAAATTGGTGGAATCATTACTTACCAGAGTTGAGATATGCCATTAACTCTGCTGTTCAGGAGAGTACTGGATACTCCCCAGCAGAGTTATTGTTACACAGAAATCTGAGGGGACCTTTTGAACTTGTGTTAGAGCCCCACCAGACCGGTAGAGACTTTGGACTTAAAGACTTGCAGGAAGTGGTAAAAAGAAATGTGTATCGGGCTAAGGAGAAACAGAAAGGCTTGTATGATGCAAGACGAAAAGATATGCATTTCACAAGAAATTATAGTTTGGATGAAAGCACAGTTTTGTTTATTTGATAATGCTTGTTGAACTTATTATGCGTTCAGGTTTAATTTGAGTGAAGTGCGTATTTTTATTTTTATTTTGGCGCTCGAGTTGCCTATTTGATTTGGGTTTTTCCTTTTTTGTTTGAATGTTTGATCACTGCTGTGATTGGATTATGTTTGAAACCATTTTCTGGGCCCAGTATTATCAACGGGTGATCGGGTACGCAAATGTTTTTCTTCTTTTTCAAACTGAATGATGTTATTGTTATTGCTATTGAGTTTTGTATTCAAGGATATATTGTTTGTATGCTACTTTGGTAATGTATATGTTTATAAGATTAGTTGAGAACATGGTAGAAGAAACATTTCGAAGTGCATTGATTACACAGTTGTTTCAGCGTGCACAAATGTAAAACCTACTTTAACATTTAGGATCTGAAGAGACATTTCGAAGTGCATTGATTACACAGTTGATTCAGCATGCACAAATGGAAAGTCTACTTTAACGTTTACGATCTGAAGAGACATTTCAAAGTGCATTGATTACACAGCTGTTTCAGCATGCACAAATGGAAAATCTACTACTATGTGTGATGATTTTGGCCTTGAAATAGTATTATTATTATTTGTTTGTGGGTAAATTTGATTAATATTGGTTTTGTATATTCTGAAGTGATTTACTTGATTTATATCTTTATGGAAGTTTATTTTATATTTTATAACCCGTTGATTGTATTGTGAATGATATTAATAGGTATTGTACCTGATCCTGGAAATTTAAGTTTGTTTGGTTTATGAGTTGAACTTAAATGTGTTAAACTTAAAAGCTGGTTTGCTTTGTTTTTGTTTTTTCTCCTTTATTATTATATTGATTTGGTTGATTAAACGTTTGATTTTGGTTTATTTGATTAAATCATACATTTGTTAAAACTTTTTTTTTTTAATTTATTGGAATTATTTGAGAAACTGTAGTGGGGTTTTCTAGCCCTGGCACCCAACCCATTTTATAAGCCAAATACCGCTATAGCGTGTCTTTTCGATACCTTGGTGGCCAGCATGTAGTTGGGTCAGAATGTCGGTAGTCATAGATTCTGGAATTAGCACTTGTCTGCCTTTAAACACAATTCCTGCTTCAATGGCAAGTTAATCTCAGAACGGCCAATAGCTGCATATGTCTTTTGGCAGGTCTTGTATCTTATCGGGCCATCCCTAATGAATTATTTCTTTTAATGCACTGAGCTTGGGGTCTTTTACAGTCTCTGTTCTGAGAGCTTCCTGTTAGTTTGGAGAAAAGTTTACATTTGCGACAGTATGGTGCTCAGGGTAGTTGAATTCTGCATCCAATCTATCTATGCAGTCATCAAGTTCAATGTCTTTATTGTTCTAAGGGTTTGGAAGGCAGCTGAGAGTGTCTGTGAGATTCATTTGGTTTCCAGGACGATACACGATGCTGTAGTTGTATCCCTGTGTCTTTATCAACATTCATTGCAGCCTGGGAGGAGCAGCATGTAAAGAATTTGTGCATATGGTGATGACGGGTTTGTGGTCAGTTACCACAATGAATAATTTGCCATACAAGTATGTATGGTATTGCTACATTCCATTTACAATAGCAAGCATTTCTCTTTCAGTGTTGCTGCATCTAGATTGGCAATAGGCCTATCGTCTTGCACCAGTGCTACACCAATGTCTCTCTGTGAATAATCTACCTCCAATGTGTGGGTGATTGTTGGGTTGTAGTATTTTAGGCAAGCATCAATGGTCACTGTTGTCTTTAGATCGTTGGAACACTTCTGATAATCAGCGTCCCACACCAATTCAGTCATTTCTCAGTAGTCTCCTCGGATTGTGGACTTTATCTGCAAACTTTGGGATGTAGGGTGAAAGGTAGTTCATCATGCACATAAAATGCTTTGCTCATCTAGATGTATCAACCAGTATCCAGCTTTTGGGTCTAGCTTGCTGAATACTTTTGCATTTGCAAATTTTGTGTTTAGTTCTTGCAAAGTTGGAATTTTGTGACCCGTCTTTCTTTGTGCTGAATGCAAGACTAGAACACCAATCTGTGTGCTCTTCTACTTTTCGCAAGACTCCTTGGCTAACAAGTTTATTCAATTCATTATGAAGTTTGTCCTTGATGTGGATCCTGCATTTGCGTGGATAGTCAATGAATGGGTTAGCACCTTCTTTTAGAATGAGTTTTACTGTGCCTGTGAAATTGGCAATTTTATAGAATTGGTCTAGGTATTTCTCTTTAAGTTCTTTGATGATATTTATGTGTTGTCGGGTTCTCTCTTCTTTTTGTTTCCCCTCGTTTGCATTGTTTTCTTGTTCCACCAATGCGTCAACATTTACTGTCACAAGGCTGAGGAGCTCGCATGTGGGTAGGCCAACCACAGCTTGTACGAGTACATCAACAACGTTGATGAATGTGCGCAGTGGAAGTGTGTTTCCAGATGCCCCGGTATCTATTTTCAGGCAAAATGTGTATCCTTGTCCTTGCAGAAAGTGTGGTTTAACATTCAGAGTTGTGTATGCTTCACCCTGGGTGGTTTTACATGGATACTGTGCATGCATTTTGCACTGATAGTGATGGAGTAAAAATGTTTTTAGTATGCATATCATCATCATCTCTAGTAGTATCTACAGTCGTGGCCAAAAGTTTTGAGAAGTACATAAATATTGGAAATTGGAAAAGCTGCTGCTTAAGTTTTAATAATAGCAATTTGCATATACTCCAGAATGTTATAAAGAGCGATCAGATGAATTGCATAGTCCTTCTTTGCCATCAAAATTTACTTAATCCTGAAAAAAACTTTCCACTGCATTTCATTGCTGTCATTAAAGGAGCTGCTGAGATCATTTCAGTAATCGTCTTGTTAACTCAGGTGAGAATGTTGACGATCATTATGTCAGGCTTTTGGAAGATAGCCTGGTTTCAAGAAGGGCAGCAAAGAAGCCACTTCTCTCCAAAAAAAACATCAGGGACAGGTTGATCTTCTGGAAAAAGTATGGTGAATGGACTGTTGAGAACTGGGGCAAAGTCATATTCTCCAATGAATTCAATTCAAGTTTATTTATATAGCGCTTTTTACAATGTAGATTGTGTCAAAGCAGCTTAACATGTTCTAGTAAAGTCCAGATTTCAGAGTTTAGTTCAGATTAGTTCAATTTAGTTCAGTGTGGTTTAAGTTTCACTGCTGAAAGTTCAAATACTGAAGAGCAAATCCACCGAAGCGCAGCTCCACAAGTCCCAATCCAAGCAGGCCAGTGACAACAGTGGCGAGGAAAAAACTTCACCAATTGACGAAGTGAAGGAAAAAAAAAACCTAGAGAGAAACCAGGCTATGTTAGGCACGATAATTTTTCTTCTGGCCAAACTTCCTGTGTGGAGCTGCAGTCTAGGCGTCGGGGCTGGAGAAGCTGGACGTCCATCGTGGAAGCTGCAGGTGTGGGTAGGGCACCAGCGGGAGGTCAGGCTGGCCCACAGGATCAAGCGTAGACTTGTTCGTCACTGTAGCCTTTCAGGAATCAGTCTCATGCACTCTATTCCTCCATGACCACCACAGTATCAGCTCGGGGTACGGCCTGGTCCAGGATACCTTTGGATCATCTCTTCACAGGTCTAGGATCGCATCGATGGCGCTGCATAATCTGTAGGGACCTCGGGATGAGTATCCCCAGGTGGAAATAGAAAATAAAGAAAATAATTAGCGTAGCTGCTGTTCATAGTGTATTTAAACCAGAAAGAAAATGGATTGTTATAGATGAAAATAGCAGTTATATAACAAATATGTAAAGCATATGAGAGTTTCTAACACAATGGCTGGTGTATTAAGACAGGAGGAGCACACTCATACATCATACTGTTATGCGATGCATTGAGTGTATGCTTTACTAAAAAGAAAAGTCTTTAATCTAGTTTTAAATTGAGAGAGTGTGTCTGAGCCTCGGACATTATCAGGAAGGCTATTCCAGAGTTTAGGAGCCATAAATGAGAAGGCTCGACCTCCTTTACTCGACTTTGCTATTCTGGGTACTACCAGAAGCCCTGCGTTTTGAGATCTTAAAGAGCAGGTTCGATTGTAACGAGATAGAAGGTTAGTTAGATAAACAGGAGCTAGATTATTTAAAGCTTTATAGGTAAGAAGCAATATTTTCAGGACCCTGTCCCTGGACACCTGTAGAATTTAAGCAATCTATAAGTGTCAAATGCAGCACTAAGATCAAGTAAAACTAATAACGAGATGCAGCCTTGGTCAGCAGCTAAGAGTAGATCGTTGGTTATTTTCACTAATGTGGTTTCTGTGATGTGATGAGGCCTGAAACCTGACTGAAACACTTCAAAAACATTGTTCATCTGTAGAAAGGAGCATAATTGGGCAGAAACAACTTTCTCTAGTATTTTAGACATAAATGGAAGATTTGAAATAGGCCTATAATTAGCTAAGTTGCTGGGGTCCAGTTGTGGTTTCTTAATAATAGGCTTAATAACAGCTAGCTTGAAAGGATTTGGAACATGGCCTAAAGATAAAGAAGAGTTAATAACATTAAGAAGAGGTTCTCCTACTACAGGTAGCAACTCTTTCAGTAACTTAGTTGGAATTGGGTCTAACATACATGTAGCTGGTTTAGAACCATTTATAAGTTTATCTAGCTCTTCTTGTTCTATCATTTTGAAGCACTGTAGATTAAATTGATTCAGTGGAATGTTTAATGAATCGGAGGTATAATGTGGAGCAGAAAGTTTAACATCTTCTAGTTTCTGTCTGAAGCCTTCTATTTTATCACTGAAGAAATTCATGAAGTCATCACTACTAATGTGCGGAGGGATATTTTGTTCCAGAGATGACCGATTATTTCTGAATTTACCAATGGTGTTAAATATGAATCTAGGATTGTTCTGATTATTTTCTATCAGTTTGCGGAGGTGCTCGGTCCTGGTGGATTTTAGAGCCCTCCTATAGCTGGACATACTATCTTTGTACGCGATTCTAAAGACCTCTATTTTAGTTTTTTTTCCATCTACGTTCCAGGGCACGAGTTGCTGTTTTGAGAGCGCGAGTATGACTATTATACCATGGTGTAGTTTTATTCTCTCTAGCCTTTTTTAGCATCTATACTGCTGGTTACTACATCAAGGTCATTTGTGTTCGCGGGTACATTTACAAATATAGAAAGATCAGGTAAGTCATTTGTAAATTCGTCTTTAGTGGATGGGACGATAGTTCTACCAGGACGATATATCTGTGCAGATCTGCTAAATTCAGGTAAACACAGCTTATATAATAAGAGGTAGTTGTCTGTTATGTCATCGCTTTATGGTATAATGTCTACATCAATGACCTCAATTCCATGGGACAAAATTAGATCTAATGTATGCTTTAAGCGATGAGTTGGACCAACAACGTTTTGCTTTATCCCAAGTGATTGTAGTAAATCGGTAAATGCGAGCCCTAATGTATCGTTAGCGTCATCTATGTGTATGTTAAAGTCTCCTACAATTAGTATTTTATCAGTTTTAACTAGTACGTCAGAAATAAAATCAGAAAACTCTTTTAGAAAATTGACATAGGGTGCTGGGGGTCTATATATGGTGATTAAAGCGAAAGATAACATAGTTTTTTCCCTAATATCCGGAAGCATAACATTAAGTGCCAATACTTCAAAAGAGTTAAACATAAGTTTGTTTCTCTGATTAATGTTAAGACTATCATTAAAGATTGATGCAACTCCACCACCACGACCAGTTTGACGGGCCACATGTTTATATAAGAATCCTGAAGGAGTTGCTTCATTTAAGCTAATTTAGTCATTTTGTTTCAGCCAGGTTTCAGTGAGACAGAGCGCATTAAGATTATTGTCTATTATTATTTCATTTATGATAAGTGCTTTAGGTGCTAGTGGCTAGTTTTTCTGGTTTGATTCTTAATAGATGTATTTTGGAGCACATAGTAAGTTTATTTCTTGAGCTAATAACACGAGGAACAGACGCAGTCTCTATAGGGTAAGCCTGGTATGCATTACTGTGATTTAAGTGTGACGAGCAATAGTCTATATGGCTAAAATGTGAATTTTCACTTACTAGTCAGACAGAACGAAGCATCCTGGAGATGTTGTCCGATAGGAGTTCAGCTCCAGCTCTGCTGGGGTGCAGACCATCAGGACGGAAGAGCCTAGGACGCTCCCAGAAATGAAGCCCCTTTCCGATTGTTTGGGGCATCTGGAAAAAGGCTTGGGCGGAGAAGAAAAGGTGAGCGCTCCCATCAGTCCTGTGTCATGCCAACCATTGAGACCATTCATGTGTGGGGTTGCTTCTCATCCAAGGGAGTGGGCTCACTCACAATTTTGCCCAAAAACACAGCCATGAATAAAGAATGGTACCAAAACAACTTCTGGTACCAAACAGTACTAAAACAATCCAACAAAGGTTTGGTGAAGAACAATGCATTTTCCAGCACGATGGAGCACCGTGCCATAAGGCAAAAGTGATATCTAAGTGGCTTGGGGACCAAAACGTTGAAATTTTGGGTCCATGGCCTGGAAACTCCCCAGTCTTAATTTCATTAAGGACTTGTGGTCAATCCTCAAGAGGCGGGTGGACAAACAAAAACCCACTAATTCTGACAAACTCCAAGAATGATTATGAAAGAATGGGTTGCTATCAGTCAGGCTTTGGCCCAGATGTTGATTGAGAGCATGCCCAGTCGAATTGCAGAGGTCCTGAAAAAATAGTGTCACAAATAGTGTCATTGCTTGGTATGCGTGCTCTCTGTCAATGAAGTGACTAGCCTTTTCTTGAACCAGGAACTCGATTAGATGTAGTTTCCTTGAAAAAAGTTGCTCACTGGCTAGGGAGTTGTATGTGAGGGCAGAATAGCAGAGGAAAAATGGGCAGATTTCCTGTCCAGAGGAAATCCGGTGCACCCATGGGTATGAATGCTCTAGTGCACTCGTGGCCAAATGCACTGCAGAGAGATTTTATACTATATTAGCCTCCACCACTTCATTAGTCTCATACACAAAGTGTAATCTGTCAAACCTGGTCATCTCCTTTAATGGCGGTGGGCAAGGCTCCCTAAAAGTTTATACCAGGAGACCTCCATTTTTCTTGGCAACAAAGAAAAAGCTGGAAGCAGCTGGTGAGGTTGATATATAAATTCTTGTCAGAGAGCTTTGACGACATTTTCAGAGGGATGGGGGTAATCTAGACATTAAGGAATTTAGCATTGGCAACAGCTTGATAGCACAGCCCTGTAACTGATGAGGGGATTGCTGCCTGTTTACTGAAGAATATATTAGATATATCGAGTATTCAAATTTTTTATTTATTTTTTTTTCAAGTTTTGGGACTTGTGGAGCTGCGCATCAATGGATTTGCTCTTCGGTGTTTAGACTTTTAGCAGTGCAAATTAAACCACACTGTACTACATACTACAACTTGTATGTTAAGCTGCTTTGAGTCTTATGATGATAAAACAGAATATCTTGCACACAGATCAGGAACTCGATTAGATGTAGTTTCCTTGAAAAAAGTTGCTCACTGGCTAGGGAGTTGTATGTGAGGGCAGAATAGCAGAGGAAAAATGGGCAGATTTCCTGTCCAGAGGAAATCCGGTGCACCCATGGGTATGAATGCTCTAGTGCACTAGTGGCCAAATGCACTGCAGAGAGATTTTATACTATATTAGCCTCCACCACTTCATTAGTCTCATACACAAAGTGTAATCTGTCAAACCCGGTCATCTCCTTTAATGGCGGTGGGCAAGGCTCCCTAAAAGTTTATACCAGGAGACCTCCATTTTTCTTGGCTACAAAGAAAAAGCTGGAAGCAGCTGGTGAGGTAGATAGAGCTCCTCACCCTATCTATAAGGGTGTGCCCTGTCACCCTGCGAAGGAAACTCATTTCGGCCGCCTGTATCCGAGATCTTGTCCTTTCGGTCATGACCCAAAGCTCATGACCATAGGTGAGAGTAGGAACGTAGATTGACCGGTAAATCGAGAGCTTTGCCTTTCAGCTCAGCTCGGAATATGTGGCTGGCAGGTGGCTAGTCACTGAGAAACTCAGATGGCACATTGTAGAAAGGCTTCATGGAATTGTCATATTGTCCTTGCCAATAGGGACCCAGCAATGCAATCTCATTCCAGCCTTTAGCTGCCACCAGCATGCAGAAATGGAGTGTGTATTCATTCATTGAAGAAAAACCCTGCTGAAGACAGAATAACTGATCGAAAGCAGTGAATGTGTACTAAAAACCTCATAGAATTGACTGGTAAACTGTTCAAATGAGTTAATAAAGGGATTGTCTATTGTGGAGAGGTGAGCATGATCGAACATCCAATGAGGGGGGAGAGCATGCTCAGAGCTTGGCGGCTAGTCAGCAGGCCAATCAGAAATAATAAATAATACCTGTTTATTCTAGTGATTGGACCGGAGAGACACCCTTCTTAAGGTGAAGAGAGGGTGCAGCCGGGGAGAGGAGAGAGAAAACACACACACACACACACACACACACACCCACACCCACACAGCTACACGTGTGGTGTGATACTAAAAAAGATAAATAAAAAATACTTACCTGTATCGCCGACCCTGTCTTCTTCTTCCCACAACAACGAACTACATTACATCTGCATTCCAAATAGCTTTAGCCCAAAGAATGGTAAAGAATGAGATCAAATAAGCTCCCTTCACATTCTCCAGGAGAAATTTTTGCGGTTGCATCAGAATGTATAATTCCACTTGGAGAAGAAACCCACTACATTCAGCTGCCTCACCCACAAAAGTAGTGGGCAAAGCCATGAGACATCCTGATGCATATGGTGGCATTAATATTGGTGTCCATGCTGCCATGTTGGCATTCACCAGTTCTGTGATGGTGTTGGGTGGTGCGGCTTCTTCCTGGACAATTTTTGGTGTGGGTCTGGTCTTTTGTCAAGCAGTAAGAAGGATAAGCACAGAGGCAGACGTGAGTGGAATAACAAATGTTGGTTTTGAAAAACCTGCCAAATTCAACCTGCCACAGGAGTTGTTGAAACAGTTCTACATCGCCATCATTGAATCCCTCCTCTGCACTTCAATTACTGTCTGGTTCAGCTTAGCTAACAAATCTAACCTACGAAGACTATGTGAAATAGTTCAGACTGCTGAGTGAATAAATTGTACAACCCTCCCCTCTCTCCAAGAAATTTACTTATCCAGAGTGAGCAAAAGGGTAGGTTAAATCACTGTGGACCCCTCACATCCAGCACACTCCCTCTTTGAACTTTTACTGTCTGGTCGATGCTACAGAGCACTGTGCACCAGACCAGCCAGATCCAGGAACAGTTTCTTCCCTTAGGCAATCTATCTTATGAACACTTTGTAATTGTCACAGTCAGACCAGGTTCTCTACCCAATCAAACACCATTAGCACCCTCACCAGAATACTACTCAATCACGCACCTGACATTCATCACCGTCATCATCACTGCACTACATATGCCCCACTCCCAGTTCACTTAGCGTCCGGCCTCATCGCTAGCACCAGAAAAGACTAAACTCCCAGTACATGGTCAGTGTCAATTATCTAGCTCTAGTTACTTACCTTCCTTGTCTCCTATGATCTCCAGTGTCTTCCATGTCTCTTCCTAGTGTGGTGTCTCCTGGTTCCTTGTCTGGACATTGTCCTGTTGTCATCTGTGGTTTCTGTTCCAAGATCTGTCTCTCCAAAGACTATCATCAGTTCATGTTCTACATCTGGGTTCTTCTGGACATACTTCACCTGCATACTCACCTGCTTACATAACTGCCATCCTTTTCAATAAACTGTGCTTACATTAACTAAAGTCCTGGGAAGTTCTGGAATCCTGTCCTTTCTGTGACAGTAATGGTAATGGAACAAGCACTATTTATACACACATACATTTATTTATTCAACAACACACATTTCAATTTGCACATAATATAGTTATACATACAATATTGTATATGGCAATATACTGCACATTGTACATTTCTATTACAAAAACAAATTCCTTGCATGTGTAAACATCTGGCATAAAAGCTCTTTCCGATTCTAAATATGAAAAGATTGATTCTGTCACTATCTTTTGGCCAAACAATGTAACGTCAACTCAACTTTCTGGATACTGAGGGACTGTCTTGGCTGACACACCTCTACAAAATTGCATGGAGGTTGGGCATAGTACCTAGGGAATTCTAAATTCTGGGCCAGGGTACTGGACAGGAGGATCTGGCTGATGGTTGAACCTTGAAACACACATTTAACTTTACAATGTTTTTGGATGTCTACTTGAAGTATCTTTGTACAGACTATTCCAGCAGTTATGAATTACATAGCGATTTTACTGTCTTTATTACAAACATGCACTGTTTAAAAAAACTTTTTAAACATGTAAAACTCATTCTTGAGGTGCAGCTGATCATAGAGTTGGTGGTAATGCTTGGATTCTCTTTTACCTCTCTCACTATCCTCCTGGCCAGCACAGGTGGCCTTCTGACCACCACACATTTGGCTTTCAACCACAACCGCTGAGATGTTTCACAGTGCAGAACATATTGTATTTTGATACAATACATTGCACCGTAGCCACTGAAACTTTAAAACATTTCAATATGGTCTTATAGCCCTTTCCTGACTGAACAGCCTCAATGCACAGCTGTAGGTCCTCACTGAGCTCATTTGTCTTAGCCATGGCTGTCCACAAACCAACAACAGAGAGCTTCTGTTTTTCACCCGTTGACTTGATTAAAACAGCTGTTTCCAATCAATCAGGGTAATTAGGATGCTTTAGAACAGCTTGGACTATTTGAATGATATAGAGCTTTGGATGTTCCATAGACTGTGACAGTTTGTAAAGGCTAAAAATACATTTGCACATGCCACTTTTTGTTCAAAGGTAAATAAAAGTTGAGAAATATTTTTATTCCGCAATGATGTCTTTTGTACATCATCTTATTATGTTTTGGGAAAAACCTGTCATTTTCAGTCCAAAAAATTGCTGTTTGAACAAAAGTAACTTTAAGTCAGAATTTGACGGGGTGAATAATTTTGAGCTACAGTTTTTTCAGTTTGGACAAACTGAAAAAAAACTGAAAATTAATTTAATTTAAAGTAAAGTTTTTCTTAAAATATTGCATTTCACGCAACATTATGGGTGACAAATCTGAGTCCAAAAGACGACAAATTGTTGGTGTGCGCCTCGCTGGCGCATCTGTGACCAAGACAGCAAGTCCTGTGATGTAGGAAGAGCCATAGTATCCAGGGTAATGTCAGCATACCTCCAAAAAGGGCGAACCACATCCAACAGGAGTAACTGTGGACGCAAGAGAAAGCTGTCTGAAAGGGATGTCTGGGTGCTAACCTGGATTGTATCTAAAAAACAGAAAACCACAGCTGCCAACTGACTGCAGATTTAAATGTGCACACCAATTCTCCTGTTTCCACCAAAACTGTTGGTCTGGAGCTCCACAGAGTCAATCTATGCCAAACCAGTTTCAATGGTGCCAGCAGCAAAAATCTTGGGCTGTGGACAATGTGAAACATGTATTGTTCTCTGGTGAGTCCACCTTCAGTACAGTGTAGAGATGCCCCAAAGAAACATACCACCCAGATTGTTCCATGCCCAGACTGAAGCATGGGGGTGGATCAATGAGGTTTGGGCTGTAATATCGTGATATACCCAAGGCCCAATTCTTGTGCTAGATGGGCACATCACTGCCAAGGACTACCAAACCATTCTGGAAGACCATGTGCACCCAATGGTTTAAACATTGTATCCTGAAGGCAGTGCCGATAATAATGCAGCAATATACACAGCAAGACTGGTAACAGAGTGGTTTAATTAACATCAAAGTGAAGTTGAACATCTCCCATGACCTGTACAGTCACCAGATCTAAATATTATTGAGCCACTATGGGGTGTTTTGGAGGAGCAGAAGGTGTTTTTGTCAGGAAACGTTTTCCTCCACCAGCAGCACATTCACATATTCTGCTAGACGAATGGCTCAAAATCCCTCTGGCCACAGTGAAAGACTTGTATCTGTCATTCCCAAGATAAATTGATGCCATATTGGTCACAAAAGGAGGCCCTACACCATACTAATCAATTATTGTGATATAAAACCAGGCGTTTCAGTTTCATTGTCCAATCGATCTATGTATATATATATATATATATATATAAGTTTTTTGTGTCAATTAGCCATTATGTGTTTTAGACATTGATTCGCATTTTGTAAATTACCAAGAAACATAGCTTCAGAGCTAAGAGTCACCTACATCTTAGATGGCCTGAGAAGTGGTAAAATAATAATAAAATGTCAATTTTGGTTAGCCCTATATTATATTATATTGATTTAATATTATTATTATAATGGCGGTTCATTCCGCTGTGGCGACCCCAGATTAATAAAGGGACTAAGCCGAAATGAAAATGAATGAATGAATATTATTATAATTAGTAGTAGTAGTATTATTTATAATATTATTATTATTATTATTATTATTATTATTATTATTATTATTATTTTCTATTTAAGTTTGTGAAACTGCGCAGCCGAATTCAGCAAAGCAAACATCTGAAATTTCTGTTTTCAATAAAACATTAGTTTTATTCAGATTACATTTTGATTATTCTGATTTCTGAATTCACTGTTACACAGTTACTAGATATACATACGTTTTTATAGAGTTCAATACCTTGAACAAGTTAAATAGTCTGAGTGTCAGTATATGCATGTGTGTGGTCTCGTGCTACCGCTCCATCCGCCTGTTTGAAGGAGGGATTACAGGAAGAGTAGCTCAAGGCACATTTATCTCTCCACACAGTCACTGTTGTCTGCAATTATCATTCACAGAGCATGCGCTCCAGACGCAGCTCCAGCATACACTTTCAATGCTGCACCGGACATATAATGAGTCCTCAGCCACATTATTACCTCTAGCCAATGCACCTCGACCCGGGGGCTTGACTCTTCCAGTCCATCGCATTGCAGTCTAAAGCCACCCACCCCCACACCCTTCTTTTGTGTGACTCTTGACATGACCGACAGAAAATAGATCCTCTCCTGGCAACAGAACTGTATTTGTGTTTGTGTAAATCTCAAAACTCCTTGTGTTACTCAATACCACTACACATTTTTCTAATTAAACACTTTTGAATGTTTGTGTAGCTTTGTTTCTAAAATGCTTTATAAATTCTGTCTGTGTTTGTGTCTTTAGATGAAGCCATTTTACAAAAAGGTTTGATGCTTACTAAATCAGATTTGGGAGAATGACATTATCATACACCATTTGATCGGATGGCTCAAAGTTTTATTTTTTTATAAACTGTAAAATGTATTTTTGCACATACAGTAGTGTTGGTGAGTATTCATTAATGTTTAAACATAATGTGTGATTTAAACGGCACATAAAGCTGAGTGACACTTGCAGAATGTTAATTGTTCAATTAATGTACAGTATATGAATTAATATAATGCATATGAAAATCCTTGCTATATCCTATGGCTTAGTCCATAATTTATCAGGGGTCGCCACAGCAGATTGAACCGCCAATTACACTGGCATATGTTTTGTGCAGCGGATGCCCTTCCAGCCACAACCCAGCACTGAGTACACATGAACCCCAGTGCCGGGAGTATTTAAAAATATAATTGTAAAAAAAAAAAAAAAAGTGGCATGCTTGGAAAACCCAGAGCAGTTTGCCACTAGACTTAGGGTTAAAAATGAAAACCTACAAAGCTATTAAAGAATATTTAAAACTAATAATAATGTTGTCAGTAGTTAAAAAAAAATAACACTGACACTCCGATATGTGACAATAATAGAATTTCCCAGTGAAAAGGTCTCCCAATGTAAGGTAGTTATAGCCTATCTCAACCAGGAAGACAGAAAATACTTTCTAGCCTTTAACAAACCGGATAAAATAAAATTGATTGTCAGACAACATGTTATGAACAGACAATATCTATTGACTTTTAACATAATAAGCTAATTGTCAGTGTTCTGTCCTGTCCATGTGCTTTTTGTTATCGTCATGTGATTCCTTTGTCCTTTTCCCGCCACCATCAGTGTTCATTTGTCCCACCTGTGTTCATCCCTTGTGTGTCATTAGTTTAATCATCCTCTTGTCTATTTATACCCTTTCGTCTGTGTCCATTGTTGTCCGGTATTTTGGTTTGTCTCGTCCTATCGTCCTTGTCCCGTCTGCCTCTATCCAGTTTTGTTACCCAGTAAGTGTATGTTAAATAAATCTGTCTTTGTTATTATATCCCGTGTTCGTCTCATCATGTCTTCCTCCAACGAGGCGTTACATAATACCGGACCCAAAAGTAGCGGCGTGCTTTCCCCCGATTTTCTTTTTATAGTCTTTTTTTCCCCTCAGTGTTTTTTTTTTTTCTTTCCCCCTCGTTTTTCCCTGGACCCCATCCACCTTCCTGTTTGTCTTCTCTGCCTGCTGGAGCAGGGGGAGAGCAGCCCTGAGGACCATAATCGAGCGACTGTAAACAGCTTTCCGGGCGACGTGCTCTGCACGCCCATCATCTCTCGCAGAGCACGATCGTCCGAAGATGGTCCTCGGGGCAACATCGTCGCAAATATGGAGTGGACACTGGCGAGTAAAAGATCTCTACTCACCGCCTTCCTGGAGGAAGATATCGTCAGTGCCACTCCCGACCCAGTGACCAGCTAAGCAACACCCAGAGCCCACTGCAGACAGAGAGCCACCCCTGGCTGATGAGCCATCGCCCCCTAGAGTGACAGAGCGGAATCACGCCGAGACGGAGGAGCTTGAAACACCGTCTGACCAGGTGTGTGAGCCGGCAACACCGCCGAAACGGGGAGTCCTGGCGGAAACCCGCGAGACCAGCGAGAGTCCCACCCATCCCCCCTCTGCAGATGGACAGCGGCTGGACACTGGGAGGCTACTCATAGACTTCTGGGGCTACTATTTTAATCTTCCGCTGTTTCCAGACAGCAATAATCGTCTGCTGTTTCCAGACAGCAATAATCTTCCGCTGTTTTCAGACAAAAAAAAACAACTGTTTCCATACAGTTTTTTTTAATCTGCCTTCTAGAGAAAAGCCCCAGCTCCAGAGTCATGAGTAGTTTCCCACAGTCCCCCAGAACTGCAGCCAGTCAGCCAGCTCCAGCACTGCTGCAGTCAGCCAGCCCCCCAGCTCGCCCTCTAGCTCCAGAAATGGAGCTCGCTTGTGGGTGTTACCTGTCTGCGTCGCCCTCTGGAGGGTGTCGCCCAGCGTCAGCTCCTGCAACCTCCGAGCTGCGGACTCCACCTCGGCCCTTCAACCCTAGGGCTCCACGTTGGCTCACTCCTCCCTTATTTCCGTCGTGGGCCGTCCGCCCACCAGCTCCGCCAGGCTCCCTCGTCCCTCCGGCTCCACCTTGGTCCTCTGTCGCTCTGGCTCCGCCGCGGGCTTCCGGAACCCTGCCGTCGCCTCGCTTGGGTGAGCCGCCTGCTTCACCTGGCCCTCAGAGACCTCGGCGTCACCTTCGCCCTACGGCTCTCCGTCTCTTCCTTGGGTTCCACCGCCATCAGCGACCGCCATCTCCCTCGGTCGGCCCCCTGGAGTCGGCAGACACTCCTCCTCCATGGTCCCTCCCTTCCTCGACTCCGCCCTTGGCCGTCCTTCTGGCTGTGTCCTGGGTCCTCCTGCTTCAGTTCCCTTCCTGCTTCTCCCTAAGACTCCTCCCTTGTACCCTCCCCTTCTACCCTCCATCGTGTTGTTTGGTGTGAAGGCGCGAGGACGGGGTTACTGTCAGTGTTCTGTCCTGTCCATGTGCTTTTTGTTATCGTCATGTGATTCCTTTGTCCTTTTCCCGCCACCGTCAGTGTTCATTTGTCCCACCTGTGTACATCCCTTGTGTGTCCCTTTTAATCATCCACGTCTATTTATACCCTTTCGTCTGTGTCCATTGTCGTCCGGTATTTTGGTTTGTCTTGTCCTTGTCTCGTCTGCCTGTATCCAGTTTTGTTACCCAGTAAGTGTATGTTAAATAAATCTGTCTTTGTTTTTATATCCCATGTTCGTCTCATCATGTCTTCCTCCAACGAGGCGTTACACTAATAATGCTAGTCCTGTCTTAAAGAGGACCTATTCTGCCCCTTTTTTTACAAGATGTAAAATAAGTCCCTGATGTACCTGTGTGTGTGTGTGTGTGTGTGTATTTCAGCTGAAAATAGCCCACAAAAATTTTGTATAACTCTTAGAAACTGACAAATTTTAGGTTTTGATCAAAAAATGTGCCGTGTGTTGCTTTAAACTCATATGAAATTGTGCTCTTTTCAAAAGAGGGTGGAGCTATAAATGCCTATGCGTCAGCATAGCAACAGATTCAAAACAGGACTAACTTTATCTCTGTGAAAAACTGAAAATGTGAAAAGAAGTGTCTCAGAAGAAGGCAGTCTATGGAGACTCCTATGTTCAATAGTGCATCCTTAAATTCCACACTTCTAATGGCAACTGTTTAAACTGCTTATGAAAGTGATTTTTGCATAATAGGTCCCCTTTAAAAGGTGTAAGTTAAAAGGTTGCAAATTGGAAATCTTGTGCAGTCTCAATACACGGTTCACATGTCTCAGTACACTTAACATTTCTTTTAAATAATTTACAGAACATCTCTCAATTATTGCTCTATGTGCATTACAGCAGTATTGACTATAATCTTATTGGCAGCCTTTGCAAAGTTTGTATTTAAAATATATTTTAACATTTTTAATAACTACAGTCCATTAGAATTGCATTTTTTCCTCAGAAAATAAATATTCTTCCTGATGCATCCTATTTACTCCATAATGTATGCTTAGGTTAATAATCATCTCCTTGTGTAGCAAGGAGTGCAACCAGCTGTCTAAATTGTTATTTGGTAACACTGACTTTTTAAAGAGGCTGCTGCTTACTTATAGCATGTGGTTATAACCTTCCAAACATCTCCAATCCTTCAAATAATCATTCAATTCTAAAATTAGATTTACCTTCACCGGCTGTTTCGACACACAATCTCGATTATAGTTCTTATTTTCTTTCTTTTTTTTTTTGTCTGAGATGCCAGCAGAGAGAATGTGGTATATTGATGCACCCCAGGCAGCAGCACATGCAGTTATTAGTGCATTGACTGAAACAACTGATAGACATTTGGCAAAACTCCAGCTTTACAATGTAAAAGAATCCCTAATTAAGTGTCATGTGACGTTGGAAGTGCCGCTGGCCTCTCTGAGGGCACAGATTCCACTCATCAGCCTAATTCAAATGCGAGGCACGCTTGTGGCAGTTTTCTGAAAAGATCTGGGCTGACAGCAACATGCACAAAGAAGGAAGGATCATTTTCTCTTCAGATTTTAGACGCTTCCCTTGAGTTTTGCTCTGCATATTGTCATTATATAGCCATGTTATTTTATAACCAATCATAATGATCTTTTTGCAGTCAATCATGCAGTCTCGCCAATGTATTATATTGCAATTATTAACCCGTAACACACAAACACGCTGTTTAATGTACACAAATGTCATTCGAGGATTATTACGTGCATGCCGCATCTCTGACAAACATGCTTTGCACTCAGAAGGGAAATGCTTTATTTTGGTACATGTTTTTGGAAGGGGGAGGTGGTATGCAGAATTAGAGCTGACATCATCTGCACATGTAAATTTGTCTTATGTAAAGATGAATAAAGAGGGTTGGGGGGGGGGGGACTGTCCCCTGAATGAGGACTGAGCTCAGAAACTTGTCCAAAGGCTTGAGCGCATTCTTTCAGGGGCTGGTGGACTGCACAGTCGACGCGATGCATCAGTCGGCTGTCTTTGAAGCAGATAAACCCTTTAAAACCATGAAGAGCATTTTCATACGTTTTAGCCAGAGGCAGGTGGTTAGATTAAACAGGTTTTGATGTACTCCTTTTGTCCAAACCTTATGTTTAAACAGAGGTCTCACTGCTTTGTCTGTGGACTAATTTGTGACATTTGTTATGAGGGTTTTATAATTTGCTGAGGAATTTGAGTCACTCACTAGTGTGACTGAGAGCTGAAATAATTCAGCCCTGGGTTACGCTACTACACTGTAATATAAGAGAAATAATACTTTTGCTGTGGTCTACATAAATCACTGATTCAGACCACCGTGTAAAAATACGTCAGTGGACAATTGCTGACAGCGTTTGCTGGATGTCTGTTTCAGTGGCGGCTGTGTGGCAAAAGTCAGTTTCCATAGTGATTGCGGGGAATGCAGTAGATTAGTAGCACAGTGCAGCGAGGAGAGATTGCAGACAATGTGATGTTCTCAGTGTTCGTAGTAGTCATACTGTTCAGTGCATTGTATATTTGGATGGAGATCTTTGAAGAACATTGAAGATTTCTGTTTTAAAGATTTCAATGACAATTCAATGTCTTATTTAAAAAAAAAAAAAGAATCATTCCGAATGTTATTCCCATGTGGGGTTTGCAGTTATGATTTTTGTGCATAAATATATAAAACAAGGAATGGCAATATGTTATCATTTGTTTTGAAAATAAATGATAAAAACAATGCTGGCTTAAATGTTAAGGCTTTTCTGTGAATCAATTGTAATTTTAAGGAAAAAAGTAGAATATAGAATAAGAATAGTATATAAAGAAAATACAATTAAAAAGTAAAATAAATTAGAAAAAAACAAACAGTTTAATATTTACTAATGAAAGGAGAGCAACAACAGCAACAACAAAAAAAGATATCAATGGGAGCAAACCCCAGTAGAAACACAGATATAACAAGGAGGCTGAGACCATTTTACTGTTGCCTAGCAACACTTGAACAAAATTTTAAAACGATTTAGATACCCCATACTGCTTTGAGGGATGTATATTTTTATACAGCCCACTGAAACTGCACTGCACAGAACCTGGTTCGCTTAGATTCTTCTGTACCTCTAACTGACAGTATGTTCAGCAATTTTTTTGAGATTTGCTAAGGCAACTTAGAGACCTGAACACAAGAATTCTCAAATAGTAATGACACTAGAACGACTCATCTTAAATTAGACAGAATGTGCATACTTCGTTTAGATTAAAATCAAGCCCAAGTTATGATGTAGGTGAAACAAATTGTTTCAAACATATATTCTCACACACACACGCAGACACACACACACACACACACACACACACACACACACACACACACACACACACA
>CAIGQW010000317.1:14889851-14916749 GCA_903798125.1 Danio choprae | reverse complement strand
GTGTGTGTGTGTGTGTGTGTGTGTGTGTGTGTGTGTGTGTGTGTGTGCGTGTTGGTTTTTGGTGTTTTGGGGTTGGGGTAAGGGTGGGGTAAGGCCATAAAATAAGTGTATAAAATACATTGTCCCTATGGAGAGTCCTCGTGAACCACTAATACCAACACGTGTGTGTGTGTGTGTATGTGTGTGTCAGTAAATCAAACAAATTTCAAACTAGTCAGAATATATGCATTTGTATTGCTGTGGTTCTTTTTTATATTAATGGTCTTGAGGTTTCTACTGATATAAGAATTTTCTTTAAGTGTGACGCAAACACATGAATATAAAGGTAGACTTGTGTGCCTGACCTGAAAGTGTGTGTTAGTGTGTGTCCGTTGGGGGTGTCGGTGGGGGGTGTTGACTTTCACATGACATTGACGCTCTGGAAATGTTGAGTAGCTGCTGATCTCAGACAGTCGTTGCTCGGTGGATTCAGCACCACTCGCCCGTGGACAGCTCCCGCAGGACCGCTTTACATGGACAGAACACTCATTTATGTGCCAAGTCAAACTGGAAGTTTACAACTTGGAGAGGAATCTACGGATACCTCACTACATGAAACACGGACATATTCCCCTTGGGAAAGAATACAAATTCACTGTAAGTAACGTAAGAATGTTGCAAGTAATTTGCCATTTTCGGTATGCAAAATGATCGATTTTTTTAGTACGCATGTTTTTTATGCATTCGTTTAGGGGTGACGATAGTGGATGCATCATAATAACATAGTCGAAACAAACTGAGAAGCTGAGTGATTGTTCGATAAAATAAAATAAAAATCACCGTCTTGGCAATTCTGTCTCAATTAGAGACAGCCGATCTCTTAGTGTTTGGCGTGCGTGTGCGTGTCGCCTTCGATTTCAAACAGCAGACTGTTTTACGAAAAAAAAATAAGAATAAAGAAAAAAAGGAAAAGAAAATAATGATAATAATGTGTAATTCGGTGTTTTCAGGTTAACTGAAACTGTGTCGACTTCGATCGCGTGTTTGTGTGGATCTCTGCTGCTGTCTGAAATCAGAGACATGGCGACAAACAACACCAAAAGCACCGATGGACAAGTTGTGACGGAACTCAACGAGATCACAACTAATGACAAACCCAAAACAGAGGACGCCAAACCAGAGAAGAACAAGAAAGATATTCCAGACAGAGAAACTTGGGGTGGGAAATTTGATTTTCTTCTGTCATGTGTGGGCTACGCCATCGGACTGGGAAACGTGTGGAGATTTCCTTATCTGTGCGGAAAAAACGGCGGAGGTAAGAGCATCTTCACCTTCTCCAAGTGAGATGTTGTGTCAGGTTGTGTGTGTGCTTATGTGTTGGTGTGCACAGCTCCACGGGGTGCTTTCATGTATTTCTGTGATTCCAGGGGCTTTCTTGATTCCTTATTTTTTGACGCTTATTTTCGCGGGAGTCCCTCTATTTTTTCTTGAATGCGCTCTTGGACAATACACATCCATTGGTGGCCTCGGGGTTTGGAAACTAGCTCCAATGTTTAAAGGTATATGATTCATATCAACACATTTCTTTCCCATCAACCCCAGTAATTAATTGTAAATATACGAGATGGTTTAGGAGTTTGCCATGTTGGTGAAGTGTAGGAAATTGTGGATAAGTGTATTTAAATGCATGGGTCGTGTGTTGTAAGCTTGCTACCAATGAAATAAGTTCTTTTGAAGATGCTAGTATACCCAGAAACTGTAGAATTTAAATAAAAATGCAATAAAGCTCTGTAAAAGCTGGCCTTGGCCAGGTGCTTTACATGCTGCTTTGAAAGAATCCATTTAAACTATAACTTAATATGTCATAACTACAGGTGTTGGTCTTGCGGCTGCTGTTCTCTCATTTTGGCTGAACATTTACTATATTGTCATCATTGCCTGGGCCCTGTACTATTTATACAACTCCTTTACCACTGTAAGCATTCTTTGTCACATGTGATTGCATGCCATAAATGACATTTGGGTACATGTTTACAAAATTATTCTGGGGTGTTTAGTAAATAGCGTTGTTCTGCTTTTGTAGGAGCTTCCATGGAAATCGTGTAACAATCCATGGAATACAGACAGATGTTATACAAACTACAGCATAGTAGACACCACCAATCTCACCAGTGCTGTCATGGAGTTTTGGGAGTAAGAATTTTGGGAAAACTAAAAAGCTTCATACATGTGTCCAGTAATTGTCTTGTTGTTAAGTGTAATTATGTTGCATGATGTGCTTATACAGACGCAATATGCATCAAATGACTGATGGCTTAGAAAAACCTGGTGAAATTCGTGTGCCACTTGCAATAACACTGGCCATTGCCTGGGTCCTCGTGTACTTCTGTATATGGAAAGGTGTTAGCTGGACTGGAAAGGTGAGATATCTTTATTGGTTTGTTTTCAAGGCTTCAGCCTGAAGTTTGAGGAAATTCACTATTATTTCATAAACAAAAAAAATGTAAAGCAGACATGGTTGCAATATACTGAAAGAAAGAAAACAAATATTTCCTTGTCCCATGAAAGTAATGTAAAAAATGCTATTTTAAACAAGCACTCACTTGCTGAACAAATCACAGGGGAAATGTTTTATAGAGAAATCAATGTTTTGCAGGTTGTTTACTTCTCTGCCACCTATCCATACTTCATGTTGTTCATTTTGTTTATCCGTGGAGTGACCCTGCCTGGGGCTAAAGAGGGAATCTTGTTCTATATCACTCCTGATTTTGAGAAGCTGAAGGAGTCTGAGGTGATTTTACATGTTTAACCTTTAATTTGTGATAAAAAGAAACCTGATCTAGCTGCTAAATAGCTCCATTTTCCATCACAGGTCTGGTTGGATGCTGCAACACAGATTTTTTTCTCCTATGGTTTGGGTCTAGGCTCCCTTATTGCTCTGGGCAGCTACAACCCTTTCAATAACAACGTGTACAGGTATAAACCACAGTGACATTTTAAAATCAATGTTTCATCAATTAGCATGATCCAACCCTATTTAGGCCCCTAAAATGCTGTGAATAATGTTTTCTTGAGCATGTGAACAAGCCAGCCCTAAAACTGTGACTGACTGTGATTACATGGCTATTGTCAGAGCTGACATTTTAGCATATGCACAGTGAGAATTACCATCAAATTAAACAGCTGATTTTGTATTCCGCTACATTGCTTACATAATTTATCTTCTCCTTAAATGCCAAATTGATATGCAGCTTTCAGGTCAGTTAGGAGAATGACACAGACGCTTAAAGCACATTTGAAATCCTTTTCTCTATATTTTTCTGCAGGGATTCTATCATTGTGTGCTGCATAAATTCCTTCACTAGCATGTTTGCTGGATTTGTGATTTTCTCTATTGTGGGCTTTATGGCACATGTGACAAAGAGACCAATAGCTGATGTAGCTGCGTCAGGTAATCAGTTTATTTTACATGAGTAGAATATTGGAAGTACTGACATTTCAAAAATGTTTTATTAGTTGAAATGCAGATATTTCTTGCAGATAACAGTTTTTTTTCAATGGCTTACACAGGACCGGGTTTGGCATTTTTAGCTTATCCAGAAGCTGTAACGCAGTTGCCTGTCTCACCACTGTGGGCCATTCTCTTCTTCTCCATGTTGCTGATGCTGGGAATCGACAGTCAGGTAAGAATATCACGTATTCAAGCTCTGACCTAGAAACAGAAGTGAACGGGTGCTGGCAGATACTTTAGATCTGCCAGCATCAGTACCAGTGTCCCTGGTTGACACACAGGGAAACATAATAAACATTTAATAAAAAATAATAAATTTAAAAAAATAACTCAATTAGCCTTGTGTTTAATTAAATCTTTTGATGTTGATTTCTGCATATATCAAAAGTAAAACCACATCAAGATACAACTGAGTCTCAAATCTGCAGCTTTCAAAGCTATAAAAAAATATATAGTTTTTAATGTTTTACAGTCATGGGGTTGTGTTTGGTTTTATTGTTGTAGATTTGTTTTCTGTATTTATTTTTGGAAAGTCATTTGAAACCAGTGTCTAAATCTGATGAATGGACCAAAGTAATTATGAAATAGTGAATGTAAACACACATATTCAGATTTATTGAATGGAAGAAAAGATGTCTTTGTTGTTTTGATTATTATGATTGGTATTCTATTAAGTGCCTCTGTTTTGCTGTTTTAAATATATTATTTTAATGCAGTGTCTGATGTAGCTGTTTGTGAATGTAAAAGATAGCATCTAGTGTTTAAAAAGTAGCTCACATTTTGTTACACTCACATTTCACCCTTTGTGACATCATACAGAGTTATACTCAAAAAAACAAAAAAAACGTATACAAACCCTCAAGCAAAACATCCAACTCATTTTCAGTTATGTTTAGCATGTGAATCAAACACTTTTGTGCAAAAATGTATGCAGAATGCATTAAACATCTCATTTAAAGATCAATGAGCATGATAAATAAAGTTATTATGTCCTAATTGAAAGAAATTAATAGAAACTGATCCATCAGCTATTCCAGTTTCACGTCTGCAACCAAACAATATAAAGTGTTCTAGTGTTCTTATTCATAAACTGTCTGATTTGATCCTCACATACATGTGGACAACAGCACCCATTTTCCTGACGAAACAGTTATTCTAGTGTGCCTCTATACTTTCATCTGTTGTAGTCACTGAAGTTGTAAAATAAATCACTTGCATAATATTTGCACTTTATTTTGCTACGTCCGATGACAGAATACGCAAGCATGTAGAATTCAGTCACTGAGCCACAAAAGGAACTCCAGTGTTTTCAGGGGTGACTAATATAAATGCCTCTGGTTGGCCACTGCATTCATAAGCGGAAACAAATGATTGGTTATTGGTTATGCTCCAACGTATTACCAAGAAACTACTCAAGTCATGTTTGTATTGATCAATTAGTTCTTTAAATGTTTCAGTATCTGTCTAAAACTGACATGTTAACAATATTTCCATTGTTTTGTATGTACAGGGGTTGGAGAATAAAACTGAAACACTGGCCAATTTAAGGTTTAATGAAGGTTTAATTAGCAGAGCAGATTAAGCACAGTTTTGCTTAAAATATTGCAATGCAAACAACAATATGGGTGACATATCAGAGTCCAAAAGAGGACAAATTGTTGGTGTGCGTCTCGCTGGCACATCTGTGACCAACAAAAGAAAGTTTTTGTGATGCATTAAGAGCCACAGTATCCAGGATAATGTCAGCATACCACCAAGAAGGACAAACCACATCCAACAGGAGTAACTATGGACACAAGAGGAATCTGTCTGAAAGGGATGTCCGGGTGCTAACCTGGATTGTATCCAAAAAACAAAACTGCCAACTCACAGAATTAAACGTGCACCTCAACTCTTCTGTTTCCACCAAAACTGTTCGTCAGGAGCTCCACAGGGTCAATATACATGGACAGGCTGCTATAGCCAAACTGTTGTTCACACATGCCAATGCCAAACATTGATTTCAATGATGCCAGAAGAGAAAATCTATTGAGAACATGTATTGTTCTCTGGTGAGTCCACCTTCACTGTCTTTCCCACATCTGGGAGTTATGGTGTAGAGAAGCCCCAAAGAAGCATACCACCCAGACTGTTGCATGCCCAGAGTGAAGCATGGGGGTGGATCGGTGATGGTTTGGGCTGCAATATCATGGCATTCCCCAGACCCAACACTTGTGCTAATTAGGCGCATCACTGCCAAGGACTACTGAACCATTCTGGAAGACCATTTGCACCCATAGGTTGAAACATTGTATTCTGAAAGGGGGTGCCATGTATCAGGATGATAATGCACCAATACACACAGCAAGAAATGAAAGTGAAGTTTCATGCCATGGCATGAACATCTGCCATGGCCTGCACAGTCACCAGATCCAAACATTATTGAGACACTTTGGGGTGTTTTGGAGTATGGCCAATTTTCAGCAAGAAGAATGGCTCAAAATCCCTTTGTGCAGGACTTGTATCTGTAATTCCCAAGACAAACTGATGCTTAATTGGCCACAAAAGGAGGCCCTACACCATATTAATGAATTATTGTGGTCTAAAACCAGGCGTTTTAGGTTCATTGTCCAACCCCTGTACATGTCCCACTGTTCTACTGTATGTACTGTTGCTGAGGTTTGAGGAAGTGTTCAGAGCTGAGATGGGTGTTTCATTTTCGACACGGTGTCAATGTTAAATCACTCACAAAAGACTAGGGCATCTGACCAATCAGAGCAGAGAAAAAATGCAGAAAGGAGTGTTTTATATTAATAACAAATATTACTAATATATAAATGTAATTTCCAACATGTATTGTGATAAAAAATAAAGTGTGTTTGGACATTGGATGCATGTAAACCTATCATAGGAAGTCTCAAAACTGAATTAGGAACATTACAAAAGCATAATTGGGGCACTTCAATAAAATACATTTATTTTTAAAAACTGGAGCAATACAAGTGTAAAACAACTAAATTAATTCTGTTTAACTATTGCTGTATATGCTTTAAGTCATCATCAGCTTCAGATCAGAAAAAAATATATTGAGCTTTTGTACAAATGTGTAGATTTAAGGTACCAGTATGGACCCTTTGTAAAAGTAGCCTACCACCCAAGTGACAGTGGCTTTTGTCCTTTTATTTCTGAGAGTGCATATAAATACAGTACAGCTACAGCATTGTTGACATTGGTTTGCAGTTCTGTACAGTGGAGGGCTTCATCACTGCTCTGGTGGATGAGTTCCCACGGATACTCAGGAAAAGGAGAGAGATTTTTATTGCATGTGTCTGCGTTGTGTCCTACGCCATTGGGCTGTCCAATATCACACAGGTAAATGAGACTTACATGAAGCAGATGACGAGTTTGACCAACGAATATTAGATTAATTCTATTCAATTATTAATATGATTGCAGTATAGACTGACTTGTGTTTTGTGTGTGTTAGGGTGGACTTTATGTGTTTAAACTCTTCGACTATTACTCAGCCAGTGGAATGTGCTTGCTCTTCCTGGTGTTTTTTGAGTGTATCTCCATCTCCTGGTGTTATGGTGAGCCATATTTAATTTTATTTATGTCTTTTGCACCGCACGGCATTATAAAATTGACTTAAAAATATGATCACGATTTTACAAACTGAAGTTAGAAACCATTGTCATACATTCAAATAAAGAGTTCAGATGCAAAAACCTCTAAATGCCGTCTGAAAGTTTCTTCAAAAATGAGCATTTTTATCAGGCTCCTGTGTGTAAGTTTAGTAATTTCACTTTTATGACACAGAATAAGTACTTTTCATGGTCTTTAAAGTGAAATAACTCAACAATTAACATAGAAGGCTGAGAAAAATGCAAATTTCTGATGGAAATTTCAGAAAGCACTTAGAGGTTTTTGCATCTGAACACTTCAAATTTAGGAGAGATTTGGATGACAAAAATATCAAATGACAAATATTATATGATTCATTGATATTGTCATGTCATACATTTAGCCTAAGAGCCCTTCACCTTTAGAGCTTCTTTCCTGTTTATGATACAGCATTACCACTGCCCTTTTCTGCCAGTTTATCTACATTATTCTTGATGACATGATTGTGAGTTGAGTATTTGATGTTGCAGCGTCTTTTTCTTATGATATTGTTTACCCAATACATATGCAGCCGGTAATGTGTATTGTTATTAATTAATGATTCTGCTTTGCCTCTGTTCTCTTTTAAGGCCACTGGTAAGATATCTCTGGTAGTCTGACATTACAGGGATAGCACTTACTTAGAGTTTTTGTCTTGTTTCGAGCCCAAATATTTACAAATTCTTAAATCAAGAAGCATTTTCTAGACAGAAAATTTTTCTGTCTTGTTTCCAGAAATAATATGTAACAAATAAGTGAGTTTTTTCTTAAAACAAGCAAAATAATCTGCCAATGGGGTAAGAAAAATTTTGTTTTTATATTGCCAGATTATTTTGCTTGTTTTAAGAAAAAACTCCAGGTATTATTATTTATTATTATTATTACTTATTTTTTGACATTTTCGACTTCACAATTTGAAATTGACTGATAGATGTTTAGTATTCTGGTCTTTTATGTCAGTTTAGTTGTTACAACATATTTGCAGTGGATTTATCTAAACTTTTATGTCATTTCAGGTGTGAACAAGTTTTATGATAACATCCAGGAAATGATTGGATACAAGCCTTGTCTATGGTGGAAACTGTGCTGGGTTTTCTTCACCCCTCTAGTTGTGGCTGTAAGTAGGCTGTTTTCTTTCTGTTTTTCTGTAATGTAACATTATATGAAGAACATAATACAGGGATATTTTGCCATCTTCTTAAAAACTATAAAATAAAAATAAATGTAAAAGTAGTATGTAAAGTCTGCAAAGTGCTTGTTCTTATAGAAGACGTTCCCTGAAAATATTCTCTGAAATGTTGCTTTAAATAATGTTACAAATCTAAAATGTGAAAACAACCTGGTTGGAAACAAAGACCTGATGATTGGTTAATAAAATAATGTTCTTGTTTTTTATATATTAATAATCACAAAGTAAAATCTGGTATGTCATATGAATACAAAGCTCTTTATAGTGTCTTTATAGGAAAATACCTGTTAATATCAAAAGAGAGTATACATTATTAAACTGGATGCAGCTATAATGATTACATTTGTATTATTCAGATCAAGTTTACATTGATTCAGTTCAGAAACTATCAGTGTTGCTATGTTCATCAGTTATGAAACTAATTTAGCTAACCTATAACAGCTCTACTGAAATCAATGATTTAACGAATTAGGACATATTTAAGCTAAAGTATGTTCAATAATGATTCAATTCAGTTAAAAAAAATAATTCAGTTCAGTCATTCAGTTGTTCTCATTCAGTAGTTTGAGTGCAAATATCAACTATTCAGTATGAAATTTTTGATGTGTCTCACATATAGGGCCAGATTTACTAAACAGCACAAATTGTCAGAGAAAGTGCAATTCCAAAACAAAATTGCATTCCTTCATAAAAAAATGTTATGGAACACTTCAAATGTAACAGTAGTATACATACATGCAATTTTATTTTATTATTATTATTATTATTATTATTATTATTATTATTATTATTGTTGTTGTTAAGTGACTACAAGACAATGACCACAACCTTTTACTTGCAAATGTGAAAGACTTTAGAACTGGACAGCAGCCAGATGCTCAGCTGTTCGCATGCCTTTTTAAGTTCACGTAAGGTGACACTGAATGAAATATTTTACTTTTGTAGATTTATTTTGGTATTTATTTAGGTTTCTACTGTGTCTGCCATCTCAGAAAAGCTGAAAAGAAAATATATTTGAAGGGAATGTGCCAGAAAAATGTGTGTGCGAAGCATTATTTGCCGCACTGCTTTTCAAACCTCAGCCAATACAAAGCTGGACTAGCGTCAAATTGCGTTTAAATGATGTAGCTGTATTTACAATTCATCTGAATGAAATGTTTCAGTTCACTCATGTTAGTACAAAGACTATAGAATTCACAAGATGTGTCACTCGTATAGTTTTGAATGGCCAATCTACCGAATAAAGCCCCACATTGTGGTAAAGGATCTAATCATTGATCAATATAGAGGGGTGATTATCTGGGGGAGGGGCTCGGTCCAGACCTGTGTTTTTACAACAATTCTGCTTTTTCATTGCTATGAACCCTCTGGGGTCGACATACGTGCTGCAATCTCAGTGAAATCGATTGTGAAAGAATGGAAATTTTGTTCTACAAAAAGCATGGTTACCTTTGATTAGATTACTCTCGAGGGACAATAAAAAAGAGAGCTGAATTACAAGACTGTTCCAGGAAAAAAGGGACATCTGGTCACCTCAGTTGTGTAACTCTTTATTTGTAGGTTCCAAATCATATTTTAATTCCTAAAACAAATGAAAAATAAAATGGCTTGGCAGACAATAATCTGTTCGGAAGATATGTTCCACTTGCATTCTAAAAAATTAGATACGTCTGGAAAAATCTTCTGCCTGGCAACAACAATTACAGCCATTTTTAAGTACAAAAGTATATAAGACGTGCTTTTTTTTTTTAAATTAAATAATGATTAAATGATGCATACTTGGTGGAGCTAAAGGTCAGTAAATCGCGTTACAAGAATCATTACCCTCCCTTTAAAATTTGCATCAGTGAAACTTACTTTCTCAGTGAACACATTGAATAACAGTCACCAGGCATAAAAATACAGGAAAATTAGCCTTTTTCAAACTGCGCATGTTTAGTTAATCCTGACAGTGCTGTGTTAACAGCAAAAAGTTGCACTGACGCAAGCTGTTAATAAATTTGGCCCATGGATATGTATTAAGTCTAGCAGTGTTTACTCTAAAAGTAAGAATAGTGACATATTATGGTGCAATTAAGATAAAATCACTTAAAGTGAACTTTCCTACAGGGTGTGTTCCTCTTCAGCGCGGTGCAAATGGTTCCTCTTACAATGAACAACTATGTGTTCCCTAAATGGGGGCAAGGAGTGGGCTGGCTCATGGCTCTGTCCTCAATGGTTCTTATACCTGGATATATGGGCTACATGTTCCTCAACCTGAAGGGGACATACAAGGAGGTAACTGTTTTCTTTTACACAAGTAGTTCTTAAATGACATACAGTAATTACTCGGGGTTGGGATCTTTATGTACTTCATGATCCGATTGCAATTCTGGCAGTCATGATTCGATTTCAAAACAATTCTCAATTTCTTCAGCTTTGCAAATACATCTTTCCCTCATTACATTTTAACCAGAATTAGAGCTTCTATGCTTTTGTTTATGATTGAAATATATGTATGACAATACTGTCATCTTAAAAACTGTTTATTTTATTAACAAAGTTATATTCAAGATGAGCAAACTCTGAATATAACATTGAAATGCTAAATTACAAAGAGCAATTATAAAGAACTATCAATTTTTATTCCAAATTTTTTATTTTTTTCCTTTGAATATCTTAAAAGCTAAAATATTTGGAAATTATATTTCAGTTCAGAGCCACAGAGAACACTAGCTTTAAAACATAGTTATACACAATGCTTTATTCATTTGCAACTCTGTCACCTTCATTCACAATCTGTGTTTGACACAAGCCGCAAATGACACACAATTCTGCTGTAATTCTGTAGTCAGTGTCCTGCCAATGCCAGCCTGTCCGCATTTTGTAGTGATTATAAAGCCAGTCGCATATAGATGAGAAGTGCAGTGCTGCCTCAATATGTCAACTTAAGGTTTGGCTTTGTGGCATGGGAAGAATTTGAACAGTGTACGCCGGATGAGAAGCACAACACTGTGCCACATCATTCGAATACTTGAGTTTGCTCATCTTTGTCGAAATTAAGCAAATTCAACACCATTCATCTGTCTGCACCTTACTATTTTTCTGTTTCTAGCTCGTGATGTATAGATTGATCAATTTTTCTCAGCCACCCCTAGTAATTACCAATACCAACAAACACATTAGATACATTGTCTGTGCTCACTGCTGCTGGTTCTGGGACCTCATTTTAGCGAATCAGGATAATGCTGCAGCCTCCAGTTGTGAAGCGTGCCCAGGAGAATGGGCCAGAGCAACAGCAGTCACAGCCACCGATGCAAGAGCAATCACCACAGCAACCCCAATCACCGCAGCAGCCGCAATCACCACTACAACCACTATCGCCAGAACAACCACAATCACCACAACAACCACAATCACCACAACAACCACAATCACCACAACAACCGCAGCCACCAGACCAAGCACCTCAGCAAACCCAACCAGCACCACAACCACTGCAGCCGCAGGTACAGGCTGATAGCTCTTCTCCAACTAATCCTGGCAACGACGCCAATGTTTAAAACCAGTAAAGATGTACCCCAGCAGAGAGCAATCAAAGATTAACAACACAGAAGACTTCCATCTCTATACAGTAATAGAATCATCTACCTCCAGGGGTCATACATAAACATAAAATGTGAAAAAAAACAAAAAACATATTCACGCAAAACATTCACATTTGAAAATCTTACATGCACACACCAATTCTGTAAGCTTTCCAAATGTGAAGCAAAGAGTGTCCGTGTTAAAAATGACTATGTATTATGTGAATTTGTCTCTACTAAGGTTATACTGTGAGTTAGATTTAAGGACAGTGCATTGTTTTGCAATGCATAAGCTATTTATGTAAGGTATGTACTGTTTTTTTATGTCGCACTGGGGACCAAGTGGGAATCCGTGAGTATCAAAGAGAAACCGGGTGAGATTATGTTACATTCTGGGTCATTTGGAAATACCAAGGTGTCAAGTGAGCCCTGTGTCTGAAGCACAACTGATGTTTAATCTGTAGCCCTTGGATGAACCATTGTATGTTGTTAAATATTTTCGTTGAGAGAGACTGTTACTGTTTTTTTGGGGGGGGTTTTCTGACATAAAAAAAGAGAAACCAGTTGTTTGTTAATAAACCAAGCCCTGTGTCTAAAGCACAAATCATTTTAAATCTCTAGAGACCTTGGATAACCCATTATATATTTTGTTGAATATTTTTGTTGAGAGAGACTGTTACCATTTAATTTTTTCTGAGATAAAAAGGGAAAAAAAAGTACTTGTATGTGATTAAAACATTTTAGAGTTATTTTTAGAATGCTTTGTACTTTAATGTTGAGACCAAGGACCAAAATCTTAAACTAAAGCAAAAACAAATCTATGCCTGGCAGTGTGTAGTTTGTAAAGCACAGGGTACAAACAAACAGACAATGAGAACACCACAAAACACAGGGTGAATATTTTTGATGATTATTCTACAGATTACTTATGAGTACTGTCAATTCAGTGTCTTGTTTACATGTCCCCTCAGGAATATCCAAAACAGAAGGGAAAAAAAACTCTGATATGTCTCTCACCCTGAGTGCATATCAGCTCTTTAAGCCTGTGATTAATGCATTCGCAATTTGCATGACCGTTATACTTCATGTGCCAAAATGTGCTAAAACAAAACCGATAACCACACACGAACTGGCCACCCAGTAACAATGGTTTTACACTACTAGATTGTGCCATATGTTTTTTTGTTGTTTTTTTTTTTTTAGATAAAAAAAGAAAAGATTTCTTAATACTTGATAACATTTTAAGTAGCATATATAAAAAGGGTATATACCCTTGTTTCCCCAAAAAGAACAAAAGCACAAAACTTCTCCAATGATAGGGTAATGATGTGGTGACAGTTTGCATCAAAGGCAGCTACACATGAAAAGCATTTGGTCATGTTAATCATGTTTACTAAGAGGAGATGCGTACCTACATAAAAATGTGAAATGGCTGTGTCCTGTGAATTTTGTACAGTTACTTTACTGCCGTTTTATCTAGAACTTTATTGTAAAATTGTATTGTGTAAAACCGTGAATGTCTGTACTCCACTTTTTTGTCTAAGTGTTGAAATATTTGAAAAACAATTGCTGTTTTCTGCAATAATATTTTGATCTCTGAAGCACATATCTTATGGAAATTATGAGTGATGACTATAAAAAGGATTATAAAACAAATAGAGTTTCTGTCTGGTAAGAAATAATATTGTTTTGTATATTTTTAACTGTTATACTGCCTAAAACGATAACATAGAACATGTATTTAAATGGTGTCATATGTAAAAGCACGATTGTTAAGTAAAATGTATGAATAAACAGAAAATATTCGTAGTCTATAATCTATGCGTTGATTTTGAGTCTTCACAAGAAGCCATTTATTAAGAGCCTGTATTTTTCAATGACAACCTAATTGTTTCCAACAGTATCTCTTGAAAATGGCAGGACAAAGAATACACTACAAATAACCAATAAGCAGTAATTAACTGGGCAGAAAGAATGGACGTTAAAAATACAGAGTTCTTAATGAATGGGATGGCATAGCAATGAAACAAGCCATAGACGCCAGCTCTTACTGTGGGATTGTCTTGTTTTGTAGGTTCCCATAGCTCTATGAGCAATTATCAAATGGGGAAAAATAACATTGAGAATGCATTGTTTATGCCAGATGAATAGTTATCAATTATAAATTACAAATGATCTATGATTTCTGGAAATCGGATATCTTAACACTGTCATTTTTTTACCATAAATATTTACTGTGTGTTTGCACTGGTTTGGGTGGTTTACAAGGACAGAAATTTGTATAACAACAAGGGTATGACTAGTTGTACTCTATTAAGATGGTTTACGAGGATATGCATTGTGTCCTTGTAAATAAAAACACTTTAAAATCACACTTATTGGGGGTTTTTCTCATTCAAAATTTGCCATGGGTTTCCAGTGAGGATTAGGTTTAGGGGTAGTGGTGGTGTATGCCATATAATAAGAATTTTTAACTGTAAAAAACATTACCAATGTAAATCACCAATACCAACATTTGTGTGTGTGTGTGTGTGTGTGTGTGTGTGTGTGTGTGTGTGTGTGTGAGAGAGAGAGAGAGAGAGAGAAAGAGAGAGAGAGAAATTAGTTATATATTAGTTATATATGCACTTGTAATTTTGTTGTTACACAGTGGTTACACAGTGACACAAAGATTTTGGTAGTTATGTTTTAGACTTGTTAGATACATTACAAATTATTTCTTAAATGGCTGAAAAGAAGATAGTAAAGGAATGAAATAAAAGTTCAAATGAAACTTGCATGACTATTTTGTGTGCTTGTCAAAGGCATTGATTGGTGATCTAATCATATTCAAAATTATAATGTACTGTAAATAAAATGGTCAATTGTGGTATTTAAAATACTTCTCAGAATATGTAAGGAATAATTGACAATGGGCTGTTAAATAATTAGAATATAATGCACACCTGAGGCGTATATTTCTGACACCAAAAGAGCTTTTCAGGTTTTTTGAAACATTTATTTTTTTTAGCTGTTGTATCCTGTACTGTAATTTTAAATAACTAAAATTGTTCTGTTTAGTGTTAACTATATTGAGACCTGCCTTGATCTACTGTAGCTGTAAATTTTCTTGAAAATAACTGCACTGTCAGGGTTGGTGGGGTGGAGGGAAAGGAGCGAGGACTCAATTGCAGGGAAATGGGTTTATTAAATAATCAAAATAAAACAAGAGCAAAACAAACTACCCCAAGGGGGAAAACATTAACAAATAAAATAAACAAACAAACAAACTTGACTGGGCAAGGTGGCAGGAAGCAGGAAACAGGACAAGGCAGGATCTGACAGGACACAACAAGGGCATATCAGATGACGAACTGGCACAGGACAGCAAACATGAGGGGAATATAAGCAAATAATTAACATACAAACAGGTGAACATAATAAACTATTAATGGGTTAACAAGGAGGGTGGGACTAGACAATAGACGGGAGAGCACATGACAAACAAAACACAAGACATGTGCTCACACAAAAAACAAGACTCGAACACGCAGCCAATGAGATAACTCATTAACCGCGCATTCACATGACACGCACGCAGCGCATGTAAACATGCACCACGTGCTAAACACAACACCAACAGAAGACTGAACGCAAGACACGAGTACACGATAAGTGAAAACACTTACCGTGCACTCACACATGCAACGTGCATGTTTCATCCCAGCGCCAACCAAAACCAACTAGACTGAGACGCTGGGAATGAAACACCACGCTGCAGACAGGAGCATTACGCGGGAGCGCGCTATCAAAAATGCCGCTCACACAAAAGACACAGGAACAGAAAACGAGTGCTCGACCCGAGAAAACTCGAGTCGAGCACAACATACAGGACAAGACATGACTAGTGTCTGGACTCTGCCACCTAAACATGAATTTACAAGACAGGAGTGGCAGAACCCTGACATGCACACCTTAGAATATCCAGCAAATCAGTATTCAATTCAATTCATGTCTATAACACTATTACAATGTAGATTTTTGTGTCAAAGCAGTTTAACATAGATGAAGTTCTAGTAAACCGAAATGGCTTCAGTCCAGTTTTTTACAGTTTTCACAGTTTCACTGCTGGAAGCTTAAAAAACGAAAAGCAAATGCAACGATGCGAACCTACACAAGTCCCAAACCAAGCAAACCAATGTTGACAGTGGTGAGGAACAAACTTCACCCAACTGACAAAAGTGAGAAAAAAAAACCTTGAGAAAAACCAGGCTAAGCTGAGCATGACCAGTTCTCCTCTGGCCAAACTTCTTGTGCAGAGCTGCAGACTCGTCTGTCACTGGGGTCTTTCAGGAATCAGTCTCCTGAAAAGATTCCAGGATTATGTAGACCTCGGGATAAGGAGAAACAGACTAACATAAGTGTAGATGCCATTCAAATTATAATGTCTTTTTGGGAAGTAAAAAGACTTCGTTGCCCTAAAGTCTGGTTGCCCTAATTAATGCAGCTTAACAATTGTTTAGAAGATTTGGATTTTTAAAAGTTATTCATTTGTGGTTTTGCTAATGGAAAGAGATGTATCTTTAATGTAGTTTTAAACTGACAGCATGTGTCTGCCTCCCGAACTGTACTAGGAAGGCTGTTCCAGAGTTTAGGTGCCAGATATGAGAACAGTTGATTCTACCGCCAACAGTTGATTTGGATATTCTAGGAATAATCAATTGTCCAAAATTAATTGAACGTAGTAAACGTGAGGGGCTGTAATACAACAGGAGCTCCCTCAAATACTGGGGAGTATACTTTTTAGGTAATCAATACAATTTTTAAATGTATATAGTTTTTAGTAGGGAGCAATGCAATGCTGAAAAAAACAGAATAATATGTTTTTAATTAATAAATATTATTCTGTGTGTGTGTGTGTGTGTGTGTGCTCTCCTCTTCCCGGCTGCTCTCCCTCTTCTCTTTAAGAAGGGTGTCTCTCCGGTCCAATCACTAGAATAAACAGGTGTTATTTATTATTTCTGATTGGCCTGCTGACTAGCCGCCGGGCTTTGAGCATGCTCTCCCCCCTCATTGGGTGTTTGATCATGCTCACCTCTCCACAGTTACCTTTTGAAATTTTCACTGTATCAACAATGTTTTGTACTTCCTTATAGATGTGTTTAAATTCATAACATTATCAAAATTTAGTTTTGATAATGTTAACTTTTACACTGGCTTCCATTCAGAAGGGCTCATCCCTATGCCCTAATCCCTTTGGAGGGTCCTTCTGAAGTGATTAGAGCATAGGGACGAGCCCTTCCAAATTGAGTGTATTAAATTGTGTGTGAGACCAAACAACTTCCCTGCTCAAAGGATGATGGCCTAAAGTGTCCATCAGTTGTATTTTTCTAAATCCTTCATTCCAAAGGGCCATTTGAAGTGTTCAGTATTGGTCACTTTGGTTTGGTACGACACTTCAATATGGCGGCCATGATTTTTTCAGTCCGAAGTTTGGAATGCACAGTTAATCATTAACAAAGCAGTGAATTATTGACTCTTCTTAAAGAAATGACTCAAACACTGTGCTCCATTTGGAAGGGCTCATCCCTATGCCCTAATCCCTTTGGAGGGTCTCTCTGAAGAGATTAGAGTATTGGGATGAGCCAACAAAATAAGCATTTAAGGTGCAAGAGGTGATTGTCTTCAGAAACATTTTTTGTTGTGGTGGTTGAAAGTCTTTTCACATTCCGATAGTAATGATTAAAGTAAATCTAAATGTTTTAGTATGCATTTTTATATTCTAGGTAAGGCATAGGACTAAAAAACTGTTTGTCCAATTAAAAATTTCGGGCCAAAAATTACAATAGGTAACCCAAACTGTCTGCCAACAAATGTAGACATCTGCTAGGGTTGTGACGAGACACTTACTACACGAGACGAGACACGAGATTGGGTTCACGAGAACGAGACAAGATGAGATTTTTACTAAATGTTTAAGAAATAATGAAATATATGACTGGAAAATTGATTTTTATTCAACTGAAAAAACTAAATCACAAATTGCAAAACTATTTAGGTGCTTTTTTGTTAAAACTTGTATTGAATGTTATTTTACAAGGATTTCCGGTTTGGGCAAGAACAAAAGGGCAGCATGATAACTTTAGCTTCCGACAACGAGATTAAAACAAAGAGTAATTACTCAAAGATATAATTATTAGTGGGTAGGAAGAAGTCGATGGCCATGACAAAAGAGAGGCAAAACAAGATTAAAGGCAAAAAATTGCACACAACATGGAAAGCGTTACTGAGGTAAACGATGACGGTCTGCTTACCGAACACAGAGAAGGCGAAGGTGAAATGGAAGTTGATCTGAAGAAAATATTCAAAGAAATAAAAGATTTTCGTCAAGATAGCAAGAAACTATTCCTAAAGAGCTAAAAGGGGACATCAACAAAATGAATAGGAGACTTGACGAAACGGAGGAGCGGATAACAGCAATGGAGGACCGAATGCAAACTACAGAGGATGTGATCACGGAGATGATCAAACTGCATGGTCAACTTGAAGCCAAACTAATTGATCAAGAAGGACGCGTTAGGCTTAACAATATACGAATCTACTCTGTAGCTGAAGGGTCTAAAAAAAACAACCCATCGATGACAGCCTTCATTGAACAGTTGTTAAAAGAAAACCTCCAACTACTGATGGACATGAATTTGCAGATCGAAGTGAAGTTTATTTCTAAACTAATTTCGAGAGGATCACGTGCTTATGATTGCTGCGGCTGGTCCCGCATTATCCAATTCATGATTCACCAATCAGATGATTCCTAAGCCACTATAAATACCCTAAGTTTCATATCACAGCCATCTTCGTTTTGAAGACCGATTCCTGCTACAAAAAAACGCTCCAGCTCCAAAAAAGCTTTTTACAGCTTTGCACCCAACCTATTGATATGGAAAAGAACCAACAAACAACAACAACAAACTTCAGCCAGAGCCCCGCTCTTCCCGGAACTCACACACTCACACGCACAGCGCCACCCAGTCCCGCCAGGTCTACAAATCGAGCCTGAGGTCCCGCAAAACGCAACCGGTGTAACACCGGCCCACCAGCTCTTCCTCCATCTAACCACAACGAGAGATTATGACAGCCGGCTCCAGACACTGACCCTCATCCACACCGTCCCTCGTTATTTAGAAATTATACTTTGAAATGTTAAACTTCCCCATACAACTCACATATCTCCCCTATCCCCGTTCACCCCACCCCCCATAACCTATTACACTCCACATCCACTCTAAATGTTTTAACACTCTACGCAAACGATACATTTCCACTCACACAGCCCGCACCCTCGATGTCATGTTCACACTAGCCTTTTTCAGTTTTTGACATGTTCTGAACTCACACCAAATTTTAACCCCACAATCCACCCCACCATATCTGATCTAACTTGCAGAATAAAGAAACTCTATCTTTCTTTATTAAGCAAAGCAAAACAGATTTCACAAAGGACATTCCATATACATATTTGACATCCCCTCCCCTACACACCCATTCTAAACCCTCTTAGCATTGTTACACTACATGAGAGCAATACCACCTCAGGGAAGCCCAGCTGATCCTCTCCAGCCGACTTCCACCCACATGAGTTTCTAGGCATAAGCACAACTCTGCCTTTTCTCCCTATTCTCCCTCCTACTAATATAGGAGCTCTTTCACTACCGTCCCCCTTTTTTCTTCCTTTTAACCTTTTCCCTTCAAACTCATAATCCCATACTTCCATTAACTCTCGTTCACCACAGCTTGGACCCAATTAAGGGTTGCCCGAGTTTTAATTGCTGCAGCAGTGGCGCTTTAAACAAGCTCATATACACCTACATTTTCCATAATACTACTATCGTCACTCTCCCCCGCACTAATACAGCAGTAAATGCTTCTGCGGGAGCGCAAAATTCCTCCATACAAACTAACATTGCACCTGCAGCAGCTCCGCTTGACCACAATCTTTTGTAGCACCATTTCACCGATAACGACGCCCTAGATACCCCACTGAGCTACCTCACCCATTGCATCACTGCCGCAACAGTGACGCTCTAGCTGAGCTCATACACATGCCCATTTCTACATTCCACTACTGAAAGCAACCCTGCAGGAGCACACATAACTCAAATACCGACCACGACTGCACCCCTGCAGCAGCCGAGATGCTCCGCCAAGCTACACCGACCCATAGCACTACTGCAACAGCAGTGACGCTCTGCCTGAGCTCACACACACTTCCATTTAGCCATTCACTACCGACACATGTCACAGCAGGTAAATCACCTCCGCAGAAGCATACTTGCCTTTCAACATTGACTTCCATCGCACCTCTGCAACAGCAGAGACGCTCCGCTGAGCTTCATTTTCTCTCTGCACCACTGTCGCAGCAGTGACACTCTGCCTGAGCTCACATACACTTCCATTTTACATACCACTACTGAGACACTCCCCAGCACTGCCACAGCAGTTAAAATGCCTCCGCGGAAGTGTATTCACCTGTTATTATTGACTTCCATTGCACCTCTGCAACTGCAGAGATGCTCCGCTTAGCTTAAGTCCATCTCTGCACCACTGCCGCAGCAAGGATGCTCTGGCTCAGCTCACTTACACTTCCATTTATTTATACTATTACACTCCCCAGCACTGTCACAGCTGTTAAAACGGCTGCGTAAGAGTTCTTTGAGACTGACTTCTATCGCATCTCTGCAGCAGCAGAGACCCTCCGCTGAGCTTATCCTGACATTACATCACTGCCATCATAGTCTCTCTAGCAGAGCTCATACATCCTGCATTCAAATTATTACATCTGTCTCACTCTCCCGCCCGGTCCGGCAGTTACACACTGCTACGGGAGCACACAAAGCATTTGCAACATCGGCTGCCAGTACACCACCTCAGTAGTAGCGATCACTCTAACCTAAACCATTCACACTCTGCACTGGTTCCATCTTTGCTCCTGTAAACCCTCTCCTGGTACCATCTTTCTAACACGTTCCATTCAGCAGCCAGTTATTGCTTTGATCTTTATTGCCTTTTGGGGGGTTCTTCAATACGCAGCTGCTGTCCCGAGTTAATTAAGGCATCTTGGGCAGTTCTCGAGATCTACCTGAGCTCAAACTCTCCTCTCGCCTTGCAAACGGGAGGGAGCCCCGTGCACGAGGATCAGCAGCATGCCCGGGACAGCATGCCAAACAAGCTTTATAACCAATCACCAGCTAAGTGTGAACTCTTGAAGTGAAGTTTATTTATAAACTAATTTATGATCCCATTCACCAATCAGACGATTCCTAAGCCACTATAAATACCCTAAGTTTCATATCACAGCCATCTTCGTTTTGAAGAATCCCCCTTTCCACCCCTACTCCTCCTTTCCTAGATGGGTGGCACGGTGGCCCAGTGGTTAGCACTGTTGCCTCACAGCAAAAACGTCACTGGTTCCTTACCAAGCCAGCTGACGTTTTTGTGTGGAGTTTACACGTTCTACCCGTGCTCACATGGGTTTCCACTGGGTCCCCAGTTTCCTCCCACCGTCCAAAAACACGTATATGCAAGACCCCAGTGTGTCTATGTGGACCCCCTGTAATAATTGCATGGTGGTGGTGGTGGTGGTAATACAACCCTTGAACCCTCAACGATGCAAACATCCTACACAGAGACCTCATTTTTCCTTTTCTAAAAAGTTTCACCTCTGTCAACAACAGTGGATGGCCATTCCCAAGCACAAATCTCTTGATTTTTGACAAAACCTCTCTGAACCTCATTCTTGTGCATCCACGATGATGAGAATTCATGCACTGTTCATTCTCTTTCCCTGCTTTTTGTAATCTGTTTAATATCGGAAGATGCTCTGTAAAGACCCTGTGGTAATGGACGGCCACAGAGAAACTGATGAAAATGCAGAAAGCAATAGCTTTCTTTGTTCAACTGAGAGTACCGCTTCTCTGCTTTAGTATCCTTGACTCAAATGCAGTGGGTTTCTCATCACAGCTCCAATGCTTTATGGAGAAGGATCAAAGATCAGTTCCATCTCTGGGTCAAAATGGACAAAATCAATGGCTAACTGTAGCAGATTTTTTATGTATTTAAAGACAGCTGTCAGGGTTCTGCCACTCCTGTCTTGTAAATTCATGTTTAGGTGGCAGAGTCCAGACACTAGTCATGTCTTGTCCTGTATGTTGTGCTCTACTCGAGTTTTCTCGGGTCGAGCACTCGTTTTCTGTTCCTGTGTCTTTTGTTTGAGCGGCATTTTTGATCGCGCGAGAAGCTTATATTTTGTGCTTATATTCTCCTCATGTTTGCTGTCCTGTGCCAGTTCGTCGTCTGATATTCCTGTTTATCCTTGTCCGGTCCTGCTCAGTCCTGCCAGCCCAGTCAAGTTTGTTTTTTGTCTTTCTGTTAATGTTTTCCCCCTCGGGGTAGTTTGTTTTGCCTTTTTGTTTTATTTTTTGATTATTAATAAACCCATTTTTCCCTGCACTTGAGTCCTCGCTCCCTTTCCTCCACCACCAACCGTGACAGCAGCCTTCTGCTCTGCTCCCCATGCATCACCTAGTACAATGGAATCAGCACCAGCGATGGAATTGGTTAAATAGGCAACAGGCATATTCTGTAATAAGTTTCCTGTAATATTTTTTTCTATCTAGGGTCAATTACTTATTTCTCATTGCTTGCAGCTCTATTATTTTGTATTGTAGGTTTTCAATAACTTCAGGTGGATCCACGTTGAACAGTGCTGCAAATTTCTTCCATTTATTTTGTTTTCTGTTCATGTCCTGAAACCTCTCACCAAATCCCTAAAGCAATTTTTTGCACTCAACAGCATACTCGGTTGTCACAGCAAGCTTTTGGTCTGATACAGTAGACAAATGCACAGTTGCAATTAAATCTTTAATTGTGCCTCAATTAATTTCACATCAGTTGAGAACGGATGGCTGAGAAGAAGATTCAGACTTGACATTCAGCTCTGACAGGTACTTGGTTATCCATCAAGACCACATCACACGGCCACTTGTCATCGCTGAATTCCACAATAAATCCCTTAATCTCCATGGATTGTTTTACTTCCTCCCTCAATTTGTTAAACCATGCGAGCATATCTGCATGCCTCAGCCATTGTGCCTCACAATGGTAAACCAGATCTTCATGCTCAAGATCACTTAGTATCTCTTTGAACATATCACACTTGTCCTTACACTGTGGAGCTTTAGGTAATGTACATACTCTGTTGATGTTCTTGATCGAAGTTTTTTGCATTATCTGTATGTCACTGTATCACATGAGATGACTCCTTTCCTTTATTATCAATGCAGTTAGTCCCTTTTGTGGGCCAAGCATGGCTGGAGCTCTGTCTGTGGCAAGGCTACTTAAATTTTCAGTTCTCTCTCTCACACTTTCCTTTGGCTTACACGCTGCATTGTCAGGGCTCACCACAGTGCAATGAACTGCCAAGTACTCTGGCATATGTTTTATTGGCAGATACCATTCCTGCCACAATACCCATACTCTCTCCAATTCATACACTACAGTAATTTTGTTTAATTCACCTACAAATCTACAAACAGTTTAGAATACCACTTTACTAACAAGAGGGGGATTTATGACAAAACAATCCTCCCGCTACCAGCTGCTTTCATTCCTCAGACGGGAAAACACGGCTGTGAAAATGCCTCTGGATCGGATTAAATCAGAATCTCACTGCTGCACAAACTGCCACAAAATTCTACAAAAGATTGCAGTTCCATTTCATCGTCGACCCTCACAGCGTACAGCCAGTGAGTCCCGTAAATCTACTCCAGCTACTGTTTTGAGCACAGAAAAACAGAATGAAACTGTTGAAAATGAACATGATAACCGATGGCATAAACAAGATCACAAAGATCATACGCTGTTGCATATTCTTCCCCACATGGATGATAATCTGTTTTGCAGTTTTGTGCTTCTTCAGAATTTTCTCAAGTTCTTTGTTTACATCAGAAACTGTTGCATGAGGGAAGCAGTATGTCATTGTGGCTCTGCTCCTAAAATTCCTGATTATTGAATCAGCCAACAATCCAACAATCAATGTCCATATAGACTGTGAAGCATCAGAACAACATCAAGACTCAGCTCTCAACAATGGTCTTCAGGAAAATAGCCAGGACAATATATTTCAGCAGCCAGAATTTCCAGAGTCACAGCTTCTGTCACCTGGCACGCTCTCATTGTCATCTTGCTCACCTCTCTTGATTTTTTCAAAAAAGATGGAGGAACTGATGTTTGCTGGAACCAAACTTTCACACTCATTGCTACAAGTCCCCAGTTATCAACCAAAAAGTCGCTTGCTCCACAACCACCTCTGACCCCACCTGGAAGACCACCTCTGAGCCTACCTGGAAGAGCCCTCCGACTCTTGCCACTCAGCTGGTGAACAAAACAAATCTCATTGATGTGTGTCGGGTGCCTGCTTAGATAACAGTATCTTTATTAAATGTTTACAGAACAAGCGGGAACCCAGTGTCCCTGTAGCATTCTCTACGCAGATATGTGTTGTATTACGTGACAGAAAATCAAAAGTCTCCTCAAGCCATAGAGCAAATCATTCAAATCTGGTGTACATTAAATGTAGATCTGAGACTACTGTAGGGAAAACAGCTAAAACAGTTAAGTTAGCACTTTTAAACATCCAATCACTTAACAATAAGTCACTTCTAGTCAATGATTTTATCAACACAAATTGCCTTGATTTTATGCTTTTAAATGAAACTTGGTTAGCTGTAGTGCAGCAGTCCTGAATAAAACCGCCCCAGCAAATTTTGACTTTATGAGTGTTTGCAGAGCCAATAGGAGAGGTGGAGGCATTGCTGCCCTGTTTAAAGATGTCTATGAGTGTAAACAAGTGTCATTTGGTGACTATTTGTCCTTTGAATATCTGAGTATAGCACTAAAGGGTGCTCCACGCATCTTACTGATCACTATCTACAGACCTCCAAAATATTCTCCAACTTTCATTGATGATTTTACAGAGCTGCTATCAATAGTAACCTTTGAATTTGACCATTTTACTATTGCTGGGGATTTTAATATTCACATTAATAATCCAGAAATCAATGCTGCAAAAGAACTCATGGCTGTTTTTAACACTTTTGATCTGACTCAGCATGTTCAAGGACCCACACACAATTGTGGACACACTCTAGATTTAATTATAACTAAGGGTTTACACATTTCATTGACTGTTGTTAAGGATGTTGCACTATCTGATTTTTTCTGTATTTTCTTTAATATATTGATCACTCCAGCCATTGAAGACAGATCTGTCCCTGTCAGAAAGAGATGCACAAATGAGAACACTAGTGAGCTAGTGATATCTGCAGACTCTGTTGATTCTCTCCTTGATTTGTTTAACTCTAAAGTTAAGAATGTCATAGATGACATTGCTCCTGTTAAAGTCAGGAAGAGGACTGGGAGACAGAAAGCACCTTGGACAAGGTCAACAGCGGTAAAGATGATGAAAAGACAGTGCAGAAAAGCTGAGCGTATGTGGAGGAAGACGAAACTAGTAGTCCATTATAACATCTATAAAGACAGTCTTCATGCTTTTAATGTGGAACTAACATTGCTAGGCAGACTTTCTTTTCAAATCTTATAAACAGCAACCTAAATAATGCTCACACCCTCTTTGCAACGGTAGAGAGACTCACAAACCCCCTCGGTAGGATTCCCAGTGAACTACTCTCTGAAAGCAAATGCAATGAGTTTGGTCATTTCTTTACTGATAAGATCAATAATATCAGGAAGGCAATCAGCTCATCCAATCAGCCATGTTGCTCAGACAGCCTCAATTCTGGCACCTTAAGAAATCAGACAGCATTTCTGATTTCATAGCAATTGATGGTAAAATCTTAGAAGAGATCGTGCAAATTCTGAAAACATCAGCCTGCAGTCTTGACACACTCCCCACATCATTCTTCAAAACGGTTTTTAACTGTTAAGAAATGGATCTTCTTAAAGTGGTAAATGCTTCACTTCTCTCAGGGACTTTTCCAAACTCACTTAAAACTGCAGTTGTTAAACTCTTGAAAAAGAGCAGCCTGGATAACACCCTATTGAGCAACTACAGGCCAATTTCAAACCTCCCTTTCATTGACAAAATCATTGAAAAAGTGTTTTTTTTAACCAGGTTAACACGTTCTTAAGCTCCAATGGATGTTTAGACAATATTCAATCTGGTTTCAGAGCACATCATAGTACAAAGAGTGCCCTTATAAAAATAATCAATGATATCCACCTAAATACAGATTCAGGCAAACTAACAGTGCTGGTTTTGCTTGATCTCAGTGCTGCATTTGACACTGTCGATCACAGCATACTTCTGGATAGGCTGGAAAACGGGGTTGGGCTGTCTGGGACGGTCCTAAAATGGTTCAGATCTTACCTTGAAGGGAGAGGTTACTATGTCAGTATAGGTGACCATAGGTCAAGGTGGACACCCAAGACATGTGGAGTCCCACAAGGCTCAATTCTGGCACCTCTCCTGTTCAACCTTTATATGCTCCCACTGAGCCAAATAATGAGAAAAAAACAAATCTCCTACCACAGCTATGCTGATGACACTCACATCTACTTAGCTTTACTTCCTAATGACTACAGCCCCATTGACACCCTTTGCCAATGCATTGATGAAATTAACAGTTGGATGTGCCAAAACTTTCTTCAGTTAAACAAAGAGAATACTGAAGTCATTGCGTTTGGGAACAGAGATGAGGTTCTCAAGGTGAATGCGTACCTTGGCTCTAAGGGTCAAAAAATAAGGTCAAGAATCTTGGTGTGATTGTGGAGTCAGATCTGAGTTTCAATACTCATGTCAAAGCAGTAACTAAATCAGCATACTATCATCTCAAAAACATTGCAAGAATTAGATGCTTTGTTTCCATTGAGGACTTAAAGAAACTTGTTCATGCTTTTATCAGCAGCAGGGTGGATTACTGTAACGGCCTCCTCACTGGCCTTCCCAAAAAGACAGT